>PVJI01006425.1:0-86349 GCA_004026765.1 Micronycteris hirsuta
CTCCCCCACCCCTGCCCCCCGTGCTCATTCCTGAGCTGCTCTGCTTCAGACACTGAATTCAGACAGGCCCCTCTCTGGCCACAAGCTCCTGTCCTCACCAACACTCTGATACTTTCTGATACACCTTTCCTTCAACCTCACTGGGATCCTCAGTCCTGGAGTCCTCTGTTCTCTCTGCGTCCACATGCAGAGCTTCTTCCTATAAATGTGCCCCTCCCCGCCCAGCTGGGTGGACACACACAGCCATGGTCAGTCATTTCAGTTTCTTGCTTTTTCCCTGACATCCGTGTTCCTTTGCCCTTTGGCTGCACCCGACTGGCACAGAACCACTTCTCAACACACCCACCGCTCACCATCTCTGTGCCTGTACACGGGCTACTGAGTCCCGCCGTGAGGGTCAGACACAGGCAGGTCGGGTCTGCTACAAGTCCATGGCCATCCGCCTCAACTGGGCCCTCACTGTCCTGTTATGTGGGGTGAGCCTACACTCACCACAAGGGCTCTGCTTTCCCTTTCAGAAGATTACACAAAAAAACATTTCATTGTAAACGATTAAAACATTTTGGAAATACTGAAAACCGAAGACTCCTTGGTTCCTCCTTTCAACAGCTAGCTTCACCTCATGCTTCCCGGAGAACTGGAAGCCATTGCGTAGAAGGACCTAGGCTTCCCCCGACCAAACCTGCCTGCTGTCTTTCCCACCCCGCTGAAGAAATGAGCACGTGACTCCTTGCCCGCTGAGAAACCATGTTCCATCCGCCCACACCCTTCCTGGGCCAGTGCTTCTCCTGCCGTTGCCCAGGACCCTTTGATCAGAATCACCTGAGAAGCTGGCTACGTGCAGCTTCCTAGGCATGTTCTCCTGTGTTAACTCTGGGGTCGGTCCTGGGATTTGGTCTGTGCTGTGACAGGTGTTTCTTGCAGCAGGGAAGTTCGAGGACCACTGCTCTACACTGTTTTCCACCATCCCTACCCCAGATGCTCCCCAGATTTCAAGTATACTCAAATCTCCCCATCCCTACAAAAAAAAAACTTCCCTGTTCAAAAAATAAACTCCTCCTTGCCCCATCTTTTTCTTCCCCATCCCAAAGGTCTGAAACTGCCACCCATCTTGCTTCCTTTTTCCTTCTTCCCAGTGATGACCCTCTCCGGTCTGACCACCCTGTCCTCAGTGACATCCTGTTGCTACAGTGGACGCAGCTCACCCTCACCTGAGCTTGACGCCCTGGCACACTGCGTAGAGATGAACCCCCGCCTCCTTTCTTGGAAATTGTATTTAACCTTTTATTCTGAGAAGTTTCAAATGTACAACAAAATAGGATAGTAGAATGAACACCCATAGCCATCGTTTAGCCTTAAAAATTGTTATGTAGTAATATTTGCGTCAACTATTTCGGCAATGTAAAAAAACTCGCTAAGGAACAGTGCAGGTGCAAATATGGCGAACATACTTTATGGTAATCCAAGTGCTCATTCCCCAGCATCAACAAGTGTCAACAGTTTGCCATTTTCTTTTCACCTATCCCTCTCCAGCAATACACACACTTTTCTGGGGCTATTTAAAAACCAACCCAACCCTGACCGGTGTGGCTCAGTTGGTTGGGTGTCATCCCTCAAGGCAAAGGGTCCCCAGTTCAAATCTCGGTCACAGCACGTGCCTGGGTTGCAGACTGGTCCCGGTTGGGGCATGTGCGAGAGGCAGCCAATCAGTCATTCTCACATCGATGTTTCTCTCCCTCTCTTCCTCCCTGCCTTCCCCTCTCTCTAAAAATAAATAAATAAAATCCTTAAAAACAAATCCAGACATATCTTTAATCGAATACTTTTTCTGCTGTATTTTGTAAAGTAAATTACAGACATAACTTCGATGTGCATTACTTTAATTTTAAAAATGATAGTTTCCAATGAAACCACAATAGTATTTCATAGTCAACAAAATTGACACTTAATATCATCGTATCAGACTTCTCCAGTTGTCTTCAAAATGTCTTTTATAACTAATTTGTTCAAATCAAGACCCAGATAAGAACTACTCGTTTGCTTACCTCTCTTAACCAAGTCCCTTGCACCTTTGCACAGTGTTATCCCTGCTCCACCCCTACCTTTGTTTTCGTGACATCAGCTTGTTTAAGAGACCAGGTCACTTTCTGGATTTGTCCTACTGCTTCCTTGTGCAGCTTTTTTTCTCTGTCACAACTTGTATTTTCTGACACTGTGTGTTACATCTCAAGACATGATTAGATGCAGACTGAACATCTTTGGCAGAAGTGCATTGTAGGCGGTGACATGGTGTTTGTGCCGTGTCACAGCTGGAGTCAGCGTTACGCTGGGTTGTCTGCTATGAGGGAAGTTGATGTTAACTAGGGGGCTGGGGTGGTAATGGCCACCTCCTCCGGTGTGAAGTCATATTTCCCCCTTTATAGCAGGCAAGCGGTCTGTGGATTGCTACACTGGTTACATCAGTACGAGTCTCATCAGGACACAGAGACCATGTAGTGATTAAACAGGTGAAGTTTCATATAAGGAACTCTGAGACTATGATAATAAAGTAACTATAAGATAAAATAAAACTGTCCTCCCCTAGGGCTGATGAGAAAGAAGGACAGACTTAGAAGGGGGAGTGCTGCCCCCAAGCTGGTGATCCACCCTTAATGAAAAATGTGTAATTGCAACCCACTGGATGGTAGAGAAGTTTGCTGGTTCGCTGGGGCCAGAGCAGGTTCCACAGTCACTGGGCAAGCAGGAGGCAGCCCTCCTAAGCACAGATGGGGCGTGAGTGAGTCATGGCTGGTGGCCAGGTTCATGGGCTTGCACAGGGAGTGGGGGCACCAATGTGAGTGGGAGGCCTGGGGCATGCAGTGTCTGCGCGGAGAGAGCCACAGGAAGCTGGACGCCAGGCCAGGCCACGGCTGTGAGGCCATTGGATTCCGTGATCCAGGTGCGTTTTTGTGGCAGAGCACCACCAGGCGTTTTTACACTAGAAAGATGAACATTTTAAAAGTTGTAGTTAAGTACATGTAATATAAAATTTACTATCTTATTCATTCTAAGTGAATAAGCATACAATTCGGTAGTGTTAGGCATTTTCACATTGTTGCACAACCGCTATGCAGACCCCGCTCATGCCCACACTGCTGAGGGACCTCGCTGCTGCTGGCGACGGCCAGAGAGCCCCTCGTCCCGCGGGGCCCTCTGCTGAGAAAGGTTGGCATCTAGCTCAGTGCGGAGCCCACACTGAAGGGTGAATTTGGAGTTGACAATAAATTGAAAACTCACAGTCTACCCTTTGGCTACTCAGCTGCTGTATGCACCCTCTACACACTTTTGAACTCCCTCCTTACAAGTAAATAATCTTTCCGAAAATGAGATGACATAATCTTCGCAGTCAGTATATCCATCACTGTATTAATTTCTCCTCCAGTCCCTCTGAATATTCATTGTGTCACCTAAAAATTAAATTGTAAAGTCAACCTCCAATTATTTGTGTATAAATAAAAATGGAAAGGAGAGAGGAGTTCATGGCTAGTGTATACATGTAAACACATGGCATATAACCAACGTGAAGAAAATATGCAAAGTGACTGTACTCTTCATTTCTGTAATCAGTCATGAGATCACAGTTGAGGTCTATGGCTTCCTCCAGCTGCCCATCCTGTGTTTCCCTTGGCCTCAGCCAGAACCTCCACTGCCCTGTGTTATTCACGTAACAGAGTGACCCAGGCCTTCATTCCTCCTCATTCTGCTCTTTTTGGTTGCCTTAAGTTTTTCATTAACCTTTACTGTTAGGTATGGAAGTACCAAGAGGTGCCCCAGAGGGACCCTTCCCCCCACCCCGCACCCTCGGGTGTCAGACACAGGCCTCCTTGCTTCCATTGTGTAGCAGCAACTTGATTTCCCCTTGGTAATCAAGGATAATCACTTCAGCCAGTAAATTAACCCCATTTTCTCATGCCTGTTGGTTTGGTGACATTAGGAGCCCAAAATGGTAGGTGGCTCTCTTATCTTCCGATTCAGTAAGTCCATTGTTGTGTCCCCTAGTGGAAACATTCTCCCCGTAGAGACTAAGCTTTCCAAACCAATAGATCTCAGTTGCTGGAACCGAAAGCAGCATTTTTGTAAGAGTCGTTAAGGTGTAGGAACGAGAAGAGCCACTCTCACTTCCACCCCTTGATTCCGAGTCCCGTGTATTCTGACTGTGAAGGAGACAACACCATATAACAGCCTCTGATATCAGCACAGCATAAACTACATCCTGTAAGATAGAGCCCCATCCTTTTAGGATACGGTCTCCAATTGGTGCTGTAACTAAGCTGTCAGTGAATTTAGGCCAGCCACTTCTGGGCGGTGGGGTAGGTGGTAAGGCTAAGTGGTTCCATGGACCCGAGCCCACTGCTGCACTCTTTTTTGTGAAATGAGGTCCTTGGTTGGACGCAGTGCTTTGCAGAATGTTACACCATTAGAAAAGGCATTCTGTAAATCCACAGTTGGTGAATGCCGGCAAAAACTGGCCAGCATGGCTCAGTTAGAGCATCATCCCGTACACCAAAAGGTCGTGGGTTCGATTCCCAGTCAGGGCACGTACCTAGGTTGCAGGTTCAATCCCTGGTCAGGGTGTGTATGGGAGGCAATGATGTTTCTCTCTCACATTGATGTCTCTCTCTGAAATCAATAAATATTTTAAAAATAGTAATAAAAATAAAATAAAAAAGGCATTACAGATAAGGAAGACAAAGCCACATCCAGATTGTGTCGGTGTTCCAGTGAGGACAAATCGTTCCCCTCCATGATGGAAGATGTCCAGTGTAAACTCGCAGATCGGTCCTACTGGGAATGGCACCGGATTGGAGCCACGTGTCGGGCTGTGCCGTTGGCAGATTACTCACTCAGCGGTGGTGTTTGCTTAGTCAGCCTTGGGGAGGGAGGCCCCTAAGACGTCTGCACCACCTGAGGTCATCACAGAGTTTTCAAGCAGAGGAACGTAAGTCTCCTCAATAAAGGAATAGCAGCACTCTGGTAAGGAAGGCTCGGAATGTGTTAGGGTTCGGGGCTGTCATCTGGGTCTAACCAGATAGCTGTCTTCCAACTTTCAGGATTCCTTTGTTTCCTGATCAGTGCCCTGAGCTTCACATGAGAAATGACATGTTGGTTAACTCAGCTGTTACAATGTGACAACCCACATCATTACATTTTGCTTTTGATTTTTGACAGGAGCAGCTGTGTGGCTGCAATAAACGCAGGATTCTTTCAAGGCTGTTGTAAGACACTTTCTGCTTTTCCGACCATGCCGTGAGCTGAACGTTAATGGACCCAAGCTTGTCATTTTCTCTTTGGAAATGTTCAAGGGCACTCAAAATAATCCATGCACATCACAGCCCTTATAATCATTATTACCGCCATATAGTCAAGCACAGAAGTCATTCCCAAAGTTCATGGTTGACTTGGAATTTCACCACAGAAAACTACAGACTTGGTTAATTGTAATGTCACTGCATGCAGTGGGTTACTAACATCCATTCCACATTTTCAGGGGGCTCAGCACTGTACCCAAGCTTTAAGTACATGACCAAACTAACCCTCAAATTCCATCTTTAGAGGTCCGTCTCCTGGGACCACTCTCAGAGCCAAGGCTGTATCAGTCTGGGTCCAGTTAGGAGACTTAAACTGGGAAAATTTAATAAATATAAAGAATTCTTAAACTGTAATAAAAGAATAACTATAAGATATAAGAAAACATTGTAAAAAAAAAAAAAGAAGAAGACATTGTAGTTTTGGGCTGGGGGGATACCCAAGGAATGACAAATTTGAGAAGGGGGGGCCTTCCTCAGGCCGGATGTTCAGACCTCATTGGAAAAATACAGGATGGGATAAAAATAGGTTTACAGTTGTTTGTATGGAAAATAACACAATAATTAATAAATAATATAAGAATAATGCTGTTTTGCATAGTCACAACTGTAAACGGACTTTTGCTCTTCCTTCATAGTACAGCCCACTAGATGGCAGAGAAGTTCACTGGCTTGCCAGCCATAGCCAGTCCATAGGTCCTGGGAAAGCAAGAAGGAATTTCTTGGGTACAGGAGTAGATGGGCACAGGTGAGCTGCAACTGGCGGTCAGGACTGTGGGCATGCAAGGTGAGTAGGGCAGGTGGTGCAAGCGGGCAGCCTGCAGCACGCAGTGTCTGTAAGGTGAGCCACATCCAGGGGCTGGGAGCATGCGTATGCAGAGGGGTCTGTGGAAACTCAAGTGGGCAGGCAGGGCAGCCAGTAGCCAGGCAGCTTGGCATGCACAGGAAATACAGCCTGGTGCAGAAAGGAGCCCAGGAATGTGGTGTCTGTCCAGGGAGCTGTGGGAAGGTGATCACCAGTCTGGGCAAGCCTTCTAGGTTGCTGCATGGCTGGGACACATAACCACCCAATGTCCTCACGCCCTGGCTGCGGGCTAAGCCCTGTTGGAAGCAGCAGGAGAGCCCCTTTGTCATGCAGCGTCCCTCCAGCGCCCTCTTCTGACAAAGCTTAACATCACACTCACTGCGGAGGAAAAATGTTTAAAAGGAGTGCTATCCCTCCAACACAACACCTATTGAAGCATGATTTCGGAACTGAGTGGCAATGAATTGATAACTGGCATGCTAGGTCTGTGTGAATCTCTATTTTGCTATCAGATTTTCATCCATGATTTTAGTAACAAAGTGGCAAAAGAAATGCATATGCAGTTATTAAAAAATCAAGTATTACAAAAGTATACAGCCTACAAATTGGAAGTCCCCCTACCTCCTTCCCTCATTCGCCTCTCTCCCCAAAGGTCACCACTGTTTGGCTTAATGCGAAGGCCTCTGAGCAGTTTTCTATGTATTTATACATGTTCATGTGATTGTATTTAAATATGCTTGTCAAAAATATGTGCTCAGTTTTTTTACTTACATAGACGAGTTCACATGGTTCATACTGAGCTGGAGCTTACATTTGTTATTTAACAATATGTCTTAGAGATCATTTCATGTCAGTATACACAGAGTAACCTTACTGATAGCCACATAATATTGCGCAGAATGGGCATACCCTATTTTATTTAACCAGTCCTCTTTTGATGGACGTTTTAAAAATTTTCCAGGATGTTTAAAAACTGTTTTAGCCCTGGCTGGTGTGGCTCAGTGGATGAATGCCAGCCTGCGAACCAAAGGGTCACCGGTTCAATTCCTGGTCAAGACACATGCCTGAGTTGCAGGCCGTGTCCCCAGTGGGGGGCGCATGAGAGGCAACCACACATTGCTGTTTCTCTCTCTCTCCTTCTCCCTCTTTCCCCTCTCTCTAAAAATAAATAAATAAAACCTTTAAAAAATATATTTTAAACAGTGCCGCAGTGAATTCATACCTTTGTGCACTTGTGCGAGTAGTTTCCTAAGTTAGACTCTTGGAAGGAAACTGCTAAGTCAGAGGCTATGCACATTTAAAAGTCGAACAGCTATTTCACGTCATAAAATCTCTCAGACTTTTCCTTGATAATTTCTGGGTTTCCTGTCTTGCTCTGAAAGATTTTTGTGTAGTTCACATTATAAAAATATTAGATTATATTTTCTCAAGATTTTAATATTGAGTTTTAAAAGTATTTCCATATGAAGTAGTATGATATGGCCCTTGACTGTCTTTCAGTTTCATTTTCATTTTTTAAAAAAATAGTCTTGTATTTTTAAGAAAAGTATCTCTTTTTACATGTGTCACAAACATTTTTCCCTCTTAATAGTTTGCCTTCCTGCTTTATTTTTGGGTGGATTTTTAAAAAATGTTAATTATTTTAACAGATAGCTGTTAATGTTGTTTAAAAACTCAAAGTCCCGCCCTGGCTGGTGTAGTGCAGTGGATTGAGCACGGGCTGGGAACCAAGCGGTCCTGGTTCGATTCCCAGTCAGGGCACATGCCTGGGTTGCAGGCCAGGTCCCCGTGAGGGCCATGTGAGAGGCAACCATACATTGCTGTTTCTCTCCCTCTCTTTCTCCCTCCCTTCCCTTCTCTCTAAAAATAAAAAAAATCTTTAAAAAAAAAAAAAAAAAAGAACGTTTAAAAACTCAAAGTCCCGTACTATTCCTGCCCTTATTCAATTGATTCTACCCCTCACCTACATAAGCACTGTTACTAGAGTCTCATAAATCTTACCCAAGTTTCTGTTTTCAAACAGAAGCAGATATAAATATGTGTTGTTTTTACCTCTTTTTATGTAGATAGACACAGAAGTTCTTAATTTTTATTTGTTGGCCTTTTTCATTGTGACTTCTGGGTTTTATATCATGCTAGAAATTGTACTTTGAAATTGTTAAAATATTCAAGATTTTTTCTGATGTGGTCTTTTTTTTTTAACATTTAAATTTTGATAACTTCCAGTCAAGATGGTGGCATAAGTAAACACAGCTCACCTCCTCACACAACTGCATCAAAATTACAACTAAAATATAGAACACGCATCAGTCAGAACCATCAGAAATTGAGTTGAATGGAAGTCTGACAACTATGGAATTAAAGAAACTACATCCATCCAGACCGGTAGGAGGGGTGCAGACACAGAAATGGGCTGACCCCACATCCACGTGTGGTAGTAAAAGTTTGGGAAGGATAACTTGGGAACGAGGAGTCCCAGCCCCAGCTCATGGTTCCAGTGCCAGGAAGTTAAGTTCCCATAACTTCTGGCTGCAAAAACCAGTGGGGATTGAATCAGTGGAAGAAGCTTCTGGAGTCCCAAGCAGTTCCCCTTAAAGAATCCCCACACGGACTCGCTCCCTCTGAGCTCCAGCACCAGGATAGCAGCTTGGAAGGCACCGGTGGCGTACAGGGAGGAACTGAAGTGTCTGGCATCTAGGTGAGAGCTAGGGGATAGCTTTCTCCCAGACAGAAAGGTGGGCAGAGGCCATTGTCCCTTCACTGAGCCCCTCCCCATCCCCACAGAGCCCCACAGAGTCAGCAGGTGGGTGCCATATCTGAGACTCCATCAACCTGGTAAACACTTTTCTCTGCCCTAGAGATCCCCTGAGACTCCATCCCACCCAACCTGTGGGCCCACCCAAACTGTTAATCATGACTTTTCCATATAAATGGCTTGCAAGGCTCATGCTTCACAACTTCCTAAATTTGATCAAACAAGTAGCAGCTGGCCTCAGTAAGCCCCTAGCTGGTACTTCTTGCTAAGTGGCCCTGGCATGGCATTAGTAGCAGCCAGCCTAGATTCACAGTTTGGCTTCACCTGGGAATCTGCAAGCGCAGCACAAGTAGCAGTCATCACAGATTGCTTTATAGCTTGTGCAAGATGGCCCTGGGCAGAACACAAGTGGAGCTGACCTTGGCTTGCACCACCCAGAAACCCCAGAGCCTGCACATGCAGTGGATAGCTACAGACCACATTGGAACACCACCACCCTGACTGCACACCTGATCCCCCATGGACCCAGAGGTTGGTGGTCAATGGTCACAGCCAGTCCTTGTAACTGACTGGCCTGGGTAAATCCCTCCAATTGACCTTCCAACAGCAATCAATCCTCAACTACAAGAGGAGGGTGTATTTAGCCCACCCAAAGGGCACACCTCAAGGTTCCAGCTTTGGTGGTAGAGGAGGCTGTGCCCTGGACCCCACAGGACACCTACTACATTAGGCCACTCTACCAATCAGCAGCTCTACCTAATACACAGAAATAAACACAGGGAGGCTGCCAAAGTGAGGAGACAAAGAAACACGGCCCAAATGAAAGAACAGATCAAAACTCCAGAAAAAGCTAAACAAAATGGAGATAAGCAATCTATCATGTAGAGTTCAAAACACTAGTTATAAGGATGCGTAAGGAACTTGAAGACCTGAACAGCATAAAAAAGATCCAGTCAGAAACAAAGGACACACTAATTGAAATGAACAATTTACAAGGAAAAAACAGTAGAGTGGATGAAGCGAAGAATCAAATCAATGATATGGAACACAAGGAAGCAAAAAACAACCAATCAGAACAATAAGAAGAAAAAAAGAATTCAAAAAAATTAGGATGGTATAAGCAGCCTCTGGAACAACTTCAAGAGGTCCAACATTCACATCATGGGGGTGCCAGAAGTAGAAGAGAAAGAGCAAGAAATTAGAAATCTATTTGAAAAAATAATGAAAGAAACCTTCCCTTATTTGGTGAAGGAAATAAACATGCAAGTCCAGGAAGCACAGAGAGTCCCAAACAACATGGATACAAAGAGGCTCACTACAAGACACATCATAATTTAAAAGCCAAAGGTTAAAGATAAAGGGAGAATCTTAAAAGCAGCAAAAGAAAAGAACTTAGTTGCCTCTAGGGGAGTTCCCATAAGACTGTCAGCTGATTTCTCAAAAGAAACTTTGCAGGCTAGAGGGGAATGGCAAGAAGTATTCAAAGTCATGAAAAGCAGGGACCTATAGCCATGATTGCTCGTCCCAGCAAAGCTATCATTTAGAATGGGAGGGCAGCCAAGGCTGGTGTAGCTCAGTGGATTGAGAGCGGGCTGCGAACCAAAGGGTCGCCAGGTCAATTCTCAGTCAGGGCACGTGCCTGGGTTGTGGGCCAGGTCCCCAGTGGGGGCCACGTGAGAGGCAACCACACATTGATATTTCTCTCCTTCTCTTTCTACCTCCCTTTCCCTCTCTCTAAAAATAAATAAATAAAATCTTAAAAAAAAAAAAAAAAAGGAAGGGCAGATAAAGAGCTTCCCAGACAAGAAAAAACTAAAGGAGTTCATCATCACCAAACCATTATTATATGAAATATTAAAGAGAGTTATTTAAGAAAAAGATCAAAAGTATAAACAATAAAATGGCAATAAATGCATATCTATCAACTGTTGAATCTAAAAAACAAACTAAGCAAACAAGAAGAACGGAGACAGCATCATGAATATAGAGAGCATTTTGATGGTAGCCAGATGGGAGGGGTGTGTGGGGAAATGGGTGAAGAGGAGAGAGGATTAAGAAGTACAAATAGGTAGCTACAGAATAGCCAGGGGGATGTAAAATACAGTACAGGAAATGGAGTAGCCAAAGAACCTACACATGACCCACGGCCATGAACAGTGGTGGGGGGATTGCCTGAGGGAGTGGGCGGTGCTGGGTGGAGGAGGGTAAGGAAGGAATAATTGGGACAACAGTAATAGCGTAATCAATAAAATATAATTAAAAAACTAATTTTGGAATTTTGTCTGGAAAAATTTTTAGTGACTAAGTAATGAAATACTGTTTATTGTGATTCTTCCCATATGGGCTATTGTCTTGTTACAGGTATCGGTTCGCACCTATTTGAAATGCCATCTTTATTACATGCTCATTCCCAGGACTTTTTCTAGATTCTGTTCTCTTTCATTGATCTATTTGCTTATTCCTGAGCCAAAACACCAGTTATAATTAACTTTAGTTCTGTAGTCTTATAGTATACTTGATATCTGATATGCGTATGTTCTCATTTTCAAATGTTCTTAAATATCTTCCAGTATTTTCTCTGTCAGATGAAATTTTTCTGAGATGAACTATAGAATCAGTTTGTGCTTCCTTTCCCCCAAAACATTGGGGCTGATTTTTATTGGAATTCTTGTACATTTATAGATCATTTTGGAATATATTTCTCCATGTCTTCTATATCCTAGAGTTAACTTTGATTTGCCTTTGTAAAAATTTCCATTGTGTTTATGTTGGGGTGTATTATAGTTTTATTGCTGCTGTGATTAGGATCTTTTTAAAGTTATGTTTCTGATAACTTTAAAAAGGTTTTTTTTTCTGTAGTATATAGATTATTAGTGTAGAAAACATATTGATTTCTGTTGCTCACCCAACTGCGCTCTTTTATTCATTGTTCCATAGACTGGTTTGGACTTTCTAAGTAAACAATCACATTTGTAAATAGTAGTACTCTCACTCCTTTTCCTGTTTTTTTCCTAAATTATTTGGGCTAGAACCCCAAGGAGAATGTGAAATAGAAAGAGCGTAATGGTGGGCATCTTTGTGATCTTTAATGAGAAGCCTCCTGAAATGAAACTAGTCAAAACACGGTCCTGCTTAACTACCGTTTTTTTCCTGGCATCCTGGAATAGTGCGCACTCCTTCTCTGTCCCCTTCTCCCCTCCTGCTCTGTCTTCTCATGTAGCACACACTCCCTCCTCACACATCTCAGACTGCAGTCATCTTGTGCCAGCTTGGGATTTCAGTTACTTGGTATAAGCCAAGCACTCGCAGATTGACATCTCTAACACAGGACTCTCCCCAGCTCTGGTCTCATTGAAGAGCTCCTCTTGGATTTCTTTCAGGCACTGCTAAGTCAGTAGCTCTGAAACTGGGTTCTTCATTAACCAGTGTTGAGCTGGACCCCTGGGTATAAAGCCCACAGCCTGATTCAGTGTTAAGAACCAGAAACAGAGCCCCGGCCAGTGTGGCTCAGTTGATTGGAGAATCCTCCTATAACCAAAGGAGGTTCAGTTCCCAATCAGGGCACATACCTAGGTTGCAGGTTTGATCCTCAGTCTGGGCATATATGGGAGGCAACGAATTGATGTTTCTCTCCCTCCCTCCCTCCCTCTCTAAAAGCAATGAAAAAAATGTCCTCGGGGGAGGATACAAAAAACAAACACACAAACAAAAAACAAATGGAAGAAAGGCTGTCTACCCTGAGAGGCCCTCTCAGTGGGTTTTACTTCCTGCTAATATAGGCCCAAGCCGCCACGCCACCCTAGACCTACCTAGTTTGTGCTCTGGATATTGGCCACACAGCCTGCCTGTCCCAGGAACCCCTGCCATCCTTGCTTACTTGCCCCAAGAACCACATCCTTCCTTGCCAACAGCCTCTACTCCCTTACCCGCTGCTGCTAAGCATGCATATGGCTATTTCTAGTCATCACCTTCCTTCCTCACCCCTGGAGGGGCCTCCTCAAGATTCCTGTGGGGGACAAATGGAGGCTTTAGGGGTTCCTCTGGGGCTCACTTCATCCGGATGCCTGGGCAAGAGGAGGCTAATCTCTTCTCCTCTCTGTGGGCAGGAAATATGAGCTGTACAGCATGGACTGGGACCTGAAGGAGGACCTCAGGGACTACCTGGTGGCCGCTGCACCTTATGGGGGCCCCATTGGTGAGTTCCCCTCTGCCACTGCACGCTCTGGGACCATGCGATGAGCTCAAGGGTCTTGATTCCTGGGGGTCTTATTGTCGGTTCGTTCTTGCTGGCCCATGCCACCCTTCCTCATGCCCCTGCTTCCACCCCCACTGAGATACTTTTAATTCTGGTTCTCACGAGGCCTGCTTCACATGGGCTGGGCCTGGGGAGCTAGGACAGGAGGTCTGTTCTCAAACTGCAGCACTGCTGAGGAGCCCCTGGCAGAAGGAGAAGGCTGCCAGTGTACGGCCAGTACTCGAGATCTACTCTGCTTCTGGCATGCCTCTGGCCAGTCTGCTGGTGAGCACCCTTGGCATGCCTGGGGGCTGAGGGTTGCTGGGCAGGGTTTCTGCATCCCAGGCCAGCTTCATGAACTTCGTCTCCTCTACAGTGGAAGAGTGGGCCAGTGGTGTCCCTGGGCTGGTCAGCGGAAGAGGAGCTCCTCTGCGTGCAGGAAGATGGTGTAGTACTGGTGTATGGGCTTCATGGTGACTTCCGGAGACACTTCAGTATGGGCAATGTAGGGGCCACAGGAGGCTGGGGGAAAGGGATGGAGTGTGTGACCCTGCGGCTTCTTCAAGGCCCCTCTACACTTGCCCCTCTTCCCAGGAGGTGCTCCAGAACCGGGTTCTAGATGCCCGCATCTTCCATACTGAGTTTGGTTCTGGAGTGGCCATCCTCACAGGGGCCCACCGCTTCACCCTCAGTGCCAATGTGGGTGACCTCAAACTCCGCCGAATGCCAGAAGTGCCAGGTGAGTGCTGGCACCCCTGAGACAATCATTCGGTGCCTATAGGTGTGCTTCCAGACTGTGGGTTCCGCAGAGGCAGAAGCTGTAGACTCCAGTCATCCTGAGGTTGTCCTCATCCCTGACTGCAGGTTTGCAGAGTGCACCCTCATGCTGGACCATACTGTGCCAGGACCGAGTGGCACACATTCTTCTGGCTGTGGGGCCTGATCTTTACCTCCTGGACCATGCAGCCTGCTCCGCAGTGGTGAGGGCCTCGGAAATGGGAGTGAAAGGACGGGGTTGGAGGGGGCCGTAGGGAGGCACTGAGAAGTTAGTACCTCCGGTGTCCTCCCCGTCCCTGCCCCAGACGCCCCCTGGCCTGGCCCCAGGAGTGAGTAGCTTCCTGCAGATGGCTGTCTCTTTCACCTACCGACACCTGGCACTCTTCACAGACACAGGCTGTATCTGGATGGGGACAGCTTCACTCAAGGTTTGATCCTGGGATAACACAGGGACCTGTGCCTTGTCCAGGGGAGATCTGTTTGGGGTAGGGGAGGGGCTTTTCAACCTGACTACTGGGACAGGGCCATGACATTCCCCGCATCCTTTCAGGAGAAGCTGTGTGAGTTCAACTGCAACATCCGAGCTCCGCCGAAGCAGATGGTCTGGTGAGGAGGGGGGTTTTGTGCTGGGGCTGGGGGTGGATGTAGGCTTGTTTCCTGGGATACCTTGATTCATCCTGTCTACTGCCCAAGCCAGGTGGAGCTTGTATCATATCTCCTCTGCCAGTGCACACTTGAGGGAACCCCCTGCCCCACTGTGGGCCCCAGATGCACCTGGGAGCTGACAGCATAGGGTAAAAGGGAAGCAGACAAGTGAGAGGAATGCAGTGAGGAGCAGGAGGCATGCGCAGGGCTGTCCCGAGGCAGTGTGATACAAGCAGTGATGTGGGAGGCCTGGCTGTGGGCTCGGCATCCTGTGTATGGCTCAAACACGTATGTGTGTGCTGCCCACAGGTGCAGCCGTCCTCGCAGCAAGGAGCGGGCTGTGGTGGTGGCCTGGGAGAGGCGGCTAATGGTGGTGGGCGATGCACCTGAGAGCATCCAGTATCCTTGAAGGGCTGCCTGTGGGGGTGGCGGAGGAGAGGGCAGAGGGTTGAGGGGGGTCACCTGCCCTGTCCCATCTCTGGGTGTTCTTAGGAACCTTGACCAAGCTCAGGTTTGTGCTGGATGAGGACTCCTACCTGGTACCCGAGCTGGATGGGGTTCGCATCTTCTCCCGCAGCACCCATGAGTTCCTGCACGAGGTTCCAGGTAAGGCCCTCACAGGGGCTTTGTGTGACCCAGGGTTGGGGCGCCTCGGCAGCATAGCTCCTGTAGGCCAGAGCCCCAGAGCAGGATCAAGGCATTGAAGCAGAGCTGAGGATCCCCTGTCCCCATCGCCCGCTTACCGTCTCCCTTCCCCAGTGGCCAGTGAGGAGATCTTCAAAATTGCCTCGATGGCCCCTGGAGCGCTGCTGTTAGAGGCCCAGAAGGAATATGAGGTAAAGCTCTGGGCTTCTCCCCAGGCCCCAAGATGCTCTCCTTCCCCTTCCCCTGATTGGCTCAGCCCCATGCCCCTGCCTGGCCACAGGTGGACACAGCCAGATGCCACCTGTGAAGAGAGGGGTCCAAGCAGGACACTAGGCTGGGCTGGAGAGGGCCAGCTCAGATGGACTAAAGTCACATGGTGTCCTCCACGTGGTGATGGGGAGGAGCAGGGAGCCCTCACTATTCCCAGCCCAGGCACAAGTCGGGCTACTGTTAAGAGGGCTCAGGGCCTCTCACAGGCACCTGTGGACTGATGATGGGGAATACGTGAGCACCTCGGGTGGAGCAAGTTGGCTGAGGTGGTTTGGGCTCCAGCCTCTGCAGCGCATTTGAACCACATCCCAGAGGGACTGGGCGCCAGATGTGGGGATGTTCTCCATCATGATGCTCTGTCCCTGGCATCTTACCCCCAGAAAGAGAGCCAGAAGGCAGATGAGTACCTGCGGGAGATCCAGGAGCTGGGGCAGCTGACCCAGGCCGTGCAGCAGTGCATTGAGGCTGCAGGACATGAGCACCGGCCAGACATGCAGAAGAGTCTGCTTAGGGTTGGCTTGGGCTACAGGGCTAGTGGGAGGGGCACTGGGTGGGGGCGGGCTGGAGTGGGGGGGGTGGGGGGGAGCTCTCCTCTATTGCCCTTTGGCTCTTCTCAGGCTGCCTCCTTCGGAAAGTGTTTCCTCGACAGATTTCCACCTGACAGCTTCGTGCGCATGTGTCAGGACCTGCGTGTGCTCAATGCCATTCGGGACTATCACATCGGGATCCCTCTCACCTATAGCCAGTATCCCCAAGCATGCTAGAAGGGTGTTCCCAGCCAGGGATAGCAGGGGAAGGGGAAGGAGCTAGAAGTGCCACCTGAAGGTCCTTGGCAAACAGGGCTTATTCACCAGCTGGATCCTTAACCAAGTGAAATGCAGATACAAACAGCTCACCATCCAGGTGTTGCTGGACAGGTACAGCAATCCCAACGGTGCTGGGAGGAGGGGTCTGGGTGGGCGAGCATTATCGCCACTGGCGGGCTCTAGTGGCTACTGCTCCCGACTAAATTTTTGGGGATCCGGGAGGCCCAAGTTCAGACTGTGTCCACTCTGCCCTCTCTCTCTACCCCACTTCACCCCATACTCTTCACCCTCCTTGCCCGCCAGGCTTGTGTTGCGGAGGCTGTACCCCCTGGCCATCCAGATATGCGAGTACTTGCGCCTTCCTGAAGTGCAGGGTGTCAGCAGGATCCTGGCTCACTGGGCCTGCTACAAGGTGAGGATGTAGGACAGGGTCCAAGAGCATTTAGGGACTTCAGGCCCTGGTAAGGTATAGGAAATATGAAGTGTAGGGCTGAATGTCCAGGTCCGTATCGAGGGCCACTAGGGTGAGGTGTGAGATCCAGGTGTGTATGACATCCCTTCCCTGTGCAGGTACAACAGAAGGACGTGTCTGATGAGGATGTTGCTCGGGCCATTAACCAGAAGCTGGGAGACACGCCTGGTGTCTCTTACTCTGACATTGCTGCACGGGCCTATGGCTGTGGCCGCACGGAGCTGGCCATCAAGGTGTGGACGCCCAGCCCTTTCCAAAAGCTCTAACGTGGGTATCCGAGGCCCCCAGGCCAGCTCCTTCTCTCTGTGTCTTTCTTCCTACCCCACAGCTGCTGGAGTATGAGCCACGCTCTGGGGAGCAGGTACCTCTTCTCCTAAAAATGAAGAGGAGCAAACTGGCACTGAGCAAGGCCATCGAGAGTGGGGACACTGACTTGGGTGAGCAGGGGTTGGGGAAGGCCAAGGCCAGGGCCCTGGGTTGAGCAAGGGGCTGGGCTGGAGTTCTCACCCCACCTTACTGTCCTGCAGTGTTCACAGTGTTGCTGCACCTGAAGAACGAGCTCAACCGAGGAGATTTTTTCATGACCCTTCGGAACCAGCCCATGGCCCTGAGTTTGTACCGACAGGTATGTGCAGGGGCCGGTGGTAGGGCTGGAGCCTCCTGAGCCACTGAGTTGTCTTTGCTGACTGCCTGTCTACCCCGGCGCCAGTTCTGTAAGCATCAGGAGCTAGAGACGCTGAAGGACCTTTACAATCAGGATGACAACCACCAGGAGCTGGGCAGCTTCCACATCCGAGCCAGCTATGCAGAGGAGGTCTGAGGCCCACAGAGTTGGGTGGGGCCTGTGGGCTGGGCTGTTGATGTGGTTCCTTCGCCAGTATCTAGGCCTCATATTTGGTATACACCCCATCTGGTCCTCCCTGATGAGGGAGAGTCTGAGAAGACAGGAGGCCAGGTTAAGGGTTGGTCCCGGAGGAGCTAGCCTTCCCACTAGGGACACCAGAGTGGTTCCCCAACGGGTAAGGCTGGCCCTGGTGACCCTTGGCACAGGGATCAGAGAGAAAACATAACCTGGGTGGGGAGGGCTGAGGTCCCTTAACCAGTAAGCTCAGGTTTCCCTTCTTGCCCTTACAGCGTATTGAGGGGCGGGTCGCAGCTCTGCAGACAGCAGCTGATGCCTTCTACAAGGCCAAGAATGAGTTTGCAGCCAAGGTTTGGCCTATTCTTTTCTAAGAGCTTCCTTGTTTCCTCTCCCAGTTTTCCCTCCTGGTCCCTCTCATCCCCATCCTGCCTACTTCTTGCCCCCAGGCCACAGAGGATCAAATGCGGCTCCTACGGCTACAGCGACGCCTAGAGGACGAGCTGGGGCGTCAATTCCTAGACTTGTCTCTACATGACACGGTCACCACCCTCATCCTCGATGGCCACAACAAACGTGCAGAGCAGCTGGCACGTGACTTTCGCATCCCTGACAAGAGGTAAGTGAAGGCCCAGGCGGTGAGCAGGTCATGGGATCCCTGCCCCTCCTGCAGCACCTCCAAGCCCAGCTTTCCCACAGGCTCTGGTGGCTGAAGCTGACGGCCTTGGCAGATCTGGAAGACTGGGAGGAGCTAGAGAAATTTTCTAAGAGCAAGAAATCACCCATTGGCTACCTGGTAAGGTGGGGGCCCTCCTTCCACCCCCTGCCAGGAAGGGCGGTCCTAGGGAGAGGACTGGGCCTGGAGACAGGCTGATGACCTATTGACCCATCTGTTCAGCTGGCCAAAATAATGTAGTTTGCCATGTATTATGCACACCACGTTTTGTGCGCACTATACACGGGATTATTATACCTGTGTATAATGTGCATCCTGGTTTTTCCCTCAAAAATTTGGGCAAAAACATGCACACTATACAGAGCAAAATACAGTAGTTAGGGGGTGCTTCCTGTGTAGACACGTTCAGAGGCCAGGTATGTGGGAGAATGGGCCCGAGTCAGCCTGCAAATGTGGAGGAGAAGTCCTGTTTGAGTGGATAGCAGAGGGTGGATGGGGACAGCACATCTGCCAGGCAGTGGAAGATACAAGGGGGTTTCTTTTCTGTGGCAGGCAGTGCAGGGGTGTGGTGGGTAGGTGGGGCAGCCGCAAGAGATAACACAGGCCCCAAGAGGGCAGGAAATGCCTGCTGTGGGGGGATAGCAGCGGTTGGTGGGGTAGATGTGTGGAAATAGTTGGTCTGCGGGCTCTAACAGGTCTTCGGTGTCGGTTGTTTCTGCCCTAAGAGTGTTGAGATCACACTCGTAGGTGTGTTGGGGCAGGGGTGGGGTGCTGTAGACACTGAAGGGTGTATGAAAGACGCAGCGATGGTCTGTCCAGTGGGCTCTGCCTTATCTCCTCCTTCTGCCCACTTCCTTTCTAAGCCCTTTGTGGAGATCTGCATGAAGCAACACAACAAATATGAGGCCAAGAAGTACGCCTCCCGCGTGGGTCCTGAGCAGAAGGTCAAGGCCTTGCTTCTCGTTGGGTACGTCAGCTGAGAGCCCTGTGGGTGCTGGGTGGCTGGGCCAGTGCACTGAGGATGGGCACAGTTTGTGTCCTTGGTCAGCCCAGCACCATCTCCCCTCTTTTTCAAACGACAGGGATGTGGCTCAGGCTGCAGACGTGGCCATCGAACGCCGGAATGAGGCAGAGCTGAGCCTTGTACTGTCCCACTGCACGGGAGCCACAGATGGGGCCACAGCCGACAAGATTCAGCGAGCCAGGGCACAAGCCCAGAAGAAGTGAGGGGCCCACCCTGCACGTCTCCTCGAGTCCTGGGCTTGGCAGAGGTGTCACTGCTCATTCAGAGGAGCCGCGGGGCTGGGGTGGGAAGGGAACCAGGGCTCTGGTTGTAAATAAAGTTGGAACATTTTAGAGTGCTTGTCTTATGCAGTCCCACCCAAGCAAAAGCCAGCTAGAGGCAGAACCATATAGACACCTCAGCAAAACTCCATGTCTGTGTTGAGTCTGGAGAAGGATCTTCTCCAGCTGTGTTTACAAGAGACCTGCCCCTTTGCACAGTTACCAAGGGAAGCCCTCTTAAGCTCCCAGCCCCTAGAAAGATCACGGGGAGAGATGGCATAAAACGGAAGCAAGAACTCATCAAGAAACCATACTGAAGCCCTGGCTGGTGTAGCTCAGTGGATTGAGCACAGGCTGGGAACCAAAGGGTCCCGGTTCGATTCCCAGTCAGGGCACATGCCTGGGTTGCAGGCCAGGTCCCCGTGAGGGCCATGTGAGAGGCAACCATACATTGCTGTTTCTCTCCCTCTCTGTCTCCCTCCTTTCCCCTCTCTCTAAAAAAAAAAAAAAAAAAAAAAAAAAAAAAAAAAAAAAAAAAAAAAAAAAAAAAAAAAAGGAAAAAAAAAGAACCATACTGAAAAGCCTTATACGCACACAAACACAAGAACCATTCTAAACAGTTGGTCATTATTTCATTTATTCCTCATGACAGCCCTGTGAGATAAGTAACATAACCCCATTTTACAGAAGAGCAAATTGAGGACCAGGGAGGTTTGGTAACGGGATTTGTGACAAAATGGATTTGAAACCATTTTGACATTTGGGGATCTAAGAGTTTCTCCTTGGATGTTGTGGTGACAGAGGGGGCATGACTCAGAGCTGAAATTGAAATTGGGCCTTTTGTGAGCAGAGGGGCGTGAGCAAGGCCCCCCATTTGCACTTCAGTGAGGGTTGGAAGAATAACAAGAGGCATGTGGCCAGCAAATTATGGGGGTGAAGGAGGAGCATTTGGAGACCCTGCCCACTGAACTGTGGTGAGCAACTCCTGGGTGGTCTCTGGGTGAAAAGGAAAGGATGGAATTCTTTTGACAGTTCTGCCAAGGAAGCACTGCAAGCTGGAGACTCCTGGCTCCACCTTACCCCGAATGGAAGCTGCACCCCCAGTCACCCTATCTCCAGCCTTCAGTTCACACCGCAATGCACCGTGGCTTTGTGTCCCAGTGCCCCGATCCGGCAGAGGGCATTACTTTTTCCTTTTGTTACCCTCTTACTCTAGAAGGAAGACAAAAGGGGAAACCAAAGCCCACGGGAAGGGTAGGCCTCACCAAAGCTTCCTGCTGCTGAAAAAGAGAGTCCTAGTAAGATATTTCTTTTCCTTCTCCCACCTGATTTATAAATGTAAGTTCGTGGGAAATCCTCCCAGCAGTTATAAATCAAGTTGTAAAACAACCATTGATTATGCTTGCCACTCACTGTGTGGGTCGAGAATTTGGACAGGATAAAACAGGGATGGTTTGTCTGCTTTACAATGTCTGGGGCAACAGCTGGAAGACTCGAAGGTTGAAGGCGACTTGATAGTTGAAGGCTGAAATCATCTGAAGGCTTGGTAACTTGGATCTGGCGGTTGAAGCGGTGGTTGACCAGAGCCTTAGCTGGGGCTATCGGTCAGAACACATACAACCTGCAGTACCTCAGAGCATGGCAGCCGGCTCCCAAGGGCAGCATCCCAAGAGAGCCAGGCAGAGCTGTACTGCCTTCCCTAACATAGCTTTGGGAGTCACACCTGTCACATTCTGTTTGTCAAGGCGGTCACCTAAGCCTACCCCACCCAATCTCAGAGGGAAATCAACTTCACCTCTTGGTATGGGAGTAGCAAGGCTCTGGAAGAGTGTGCAGAACTGGAAATGTGGCTGGTTTTTGGAATCAATCTGGCACAGCCTAACAGATTTCTCTCTTAGAACCAGCAGACACCTCCCAGGAAAGGAAAGGAGATGCCCAATACTAGGCTCATCATCTTGGGCTTTTATCCTTTCTAGTCTTAGCTCCACAATTCCTCACTTCCCTTCACTGACTTTTAAAAATGTTTTCTCCAGCTTTTCTCATTGTTCCCAGTACACCCTGTGGAAGGGGGGCCCTGTGTGGTGCTATTAGAATGAACACAATGAAAAGCCTGTATCCCCACTGTAACATACAGCGTATTTACGGGTGTCACATGCAAACATTAAACATTGAACACATGAAGTTTCAGAAACACGTGAGAAATAAGACATACAAGCGGTGATTATAATTTCATATAAAGTGTATGCATGTAGAAAAGCACTGGAATCATTCATGGGGAGAGTTTGAAAATTAAAGGCAGGCCTGTGCACTGTTTTGTACAGTTAAACCCTGATTGTTTTCTCTGACACTTTGTCATGAACACTTTCAAGCATATGCTAAGCTGGAAGAATTTTACAACGAATACCTGTACACCCACGACCTGGATTCTACCATGAACATTTTAACATATTTATCATACATCTCTCCGTTATCCATCCCTATATCCATCTTACTAATCTGTCTTATTTTTGATGCATTTCAAAGTAAGTTGCAGTCATTACTACACGTACCTCTAAATATTTCAGAATGCATTTCATTAGCTAGAGTTCATTATTTGCAGGGGTTTTTTTTTCAGACAAGATCTATATATAAAATGCTCAGATCTTGTATACATTTTGCTGACTTTTGACAACTGCATACACCTATAGTGATATCTTAAAAAACATCCAGGATTTTTCCCCCCAAATCCTTGACTGATCAATTGAAATTTGTATAAAATGCCTCCTACCCTGAGTGATTTGTACAGCAGACCTGGGCCTACAGTCATGGGTGGGGCCAAGTCTTGGCCAATGCATGGGGCTAGGATTGGTCCTGGGACCAGGATTTTAGGGCTGGGGCAGAGAATTTGGAAATATTACTTCTAGCTTAGGATATTAATGGCAGCCCTGGAGTGAGAGTCAGAGTAAAGGCTCCTACAAACTACATTCTCATGGAGTTGGGGGTGGGGAGGCGGGTTGCGATTTCTTTTAGGTACAGGGCTGGCAAATGACCCTCGGGAACAGAACAGTGGCCTGGAAGGCATTTGGCTCTCATTTACTTCAACTGTCTATCTTATTGCCTTGCTTTAATTACAGCATTTAAGTTTTCTTATTCACTTATTTGTTTATTGTCTGTTGCCCCATCCAGAATATTTCATGAGAGCAGAGATATTTTCTGCCTTATTCCCTGCTGGGTCCAGCACATGGTCTGCATTCAATAAGTATTTGTTGAGTAAATGAGTCATTGTTCCATTTACTACATGGGGAAAGGAGGCCCTGAGAGGCTAAGTGACTTGTCTACAGAAAGAGGAGTTCTTGACCCCCATCCTCCAGCTCTCCTAGTCTAGTCCTTTCCTCATGACTCCTGTGACTCTTGGGGCATCTATCTGTAGGTGTATGCTCCTGTGGGGTAGGACTAAGCCAGGGCTGGGAGGAAAGCTTTGGCCTCCCACTTGGGTGGGCCTGGATACAGGCAGCCTGCCTCCCCTTCTTATCTCAGTTCTTCTCTTCTCCTTTCCTCTTTGAAAACAGCCTTTTGTCCTGTGGTAATGGGAGGAAACTGTGGACACCCTGGGTATCAGCCAGGAAGGCCGGGCAGGTCTCCACAGGTGGGCAGCTGAGGTTGGGACTCTGTCTTTTTCCAGTGGAAACAGGGTGTGTGTGGTTGCCAAGCTGAATTCTCTTTCCCCGGGTCTCTAGAATGAGATACCCAAGACCCTATGTCTCCTTGGTCTGAGGTTCCGTCACCCCTGCACATACACAAAAAATGGTTTCGACCACAGTGCTGCTGTCTCATAGAGAAAAGGAACTGCATTCACTGAGACAGGTTACTTGCCAAGCTGCACATGCCTACAATTCTCAGCACAGCCTTGGGAGGCTCCAGGAAGAGTAGCAGAAAGATATTCAGGTCACCCAGCCAATGGAAAGGCTTGAACTTTATTTCTTTTTAGAGTGCAGGGAAGGGAGGGAGAGAAACACCGATGTGTGAGAGACATATGGATTGGTTGCCTCTTGCATACCACCAACTGGGGATCTGGACCGCAACCTAGGCCTGTGCGCTGACTGGGAATCGAGCCGGTGACCTTTTGGTTCACAGGCTAGCACTTAGTCCACTGTGCCACCAGCCAGCTATTTATTTTAATGTATGTTAGAAAATATAAGTAGCGTGTCAAAACTTTTTAGGCAATATAAGTAAAAGTAGAAATAAAATACAAATTAACCAAAAGAAACACTAAGAAATAATAGCGTAGCTCAAATGTAGGGAAAGTAAAATCACACCGGTGGGGTTTGTCCTCGGGTGCTGCTCTCTTAGCTACCCAAGTACTTCCTACACTCACCGGCATTGTTTTTCAGGGTGTCTAAACATTTTGAATACAGGCTTTTCACTTTTACGTTGATGTGTGGATAGATTGAGTTTGGACTTCCTGGGAAATGTAAAGGGTGAACATGCGAAAGAATCTACTCTCATTGGGTCCAAAAAGAGATTTTGTATGTGGCCTAGGGATCTTTGAGCTGAACTGTCCGTTCTGTCGGGTCCTCTTGGGTTTGGCCATTTCAGGGCAGTTCTGGACAAGCCCTGCAGATAGGGAGTGAGAAAACACAACTCCCACCCAAGGAGGGGCTTTTCTGCTGGGAGGGGATGGCCTGAGGAGGCCCACCGCACTCCGTATTGGCAGGCAGTAACTCTGGTCGGCATACACTTATTTATGCCACAAATACCGGAGAGGGGGATGCACAGAGTTTTAAGTTGGCGCCCCAGCTGCAGGCAGTGGTGGGGACTGGCCATGGTAGGGGCACCAACCTTGTGAAAATGGCTTCTGATATGGGCTCCTTCGCCTGCCCCCAAATGTCCCCACTGCACACACCCAGCCAGGAAGAGCTGATGCTGGCCACAGACCCTTCCACTGGGGTGCGCTGAACGGTGGGACTCTGCCAGGCAAGTGGGAGAGAAGGGATTCAGGGGCTGCAGGCCAGGAGAAAAGGCTTGCCACCGCCCACCCCAGGCAGCAAAGACTCCAGGTCTCCGGTGAAAGGGTCCAGCAAAGCTCAGCTTGCACCCGCTGTGCAATCTGTCTCCACCCTACAGAAACCCAGCCACTCTCCCTCTGTAGGTCCGGCTTTGTCCCAGGGACGCCAAGGGGGGTCATAACCAGGAGAGTGATTCACCACGACTTTGTAATCGGCCTTCAGTCGCAGACGCCCAAGTCCTGCAGCCTGGGAACCCGTTCCTGCTGGCTTTGGGGCGCCACATGTGGGGCGGGGAGCACGGGCGAGGAGTTACGCGCTCCCTACCCTGTCCCCGGTCCCGGTGCTGGGTGGGGTGGGATGTGGGGAACGCATCTCCAGGTCCTCTCTGCGCTTTGAATCTCCCCTTCCCTCCCGCTCCAGGCCTGACGCAAACAACACCCCCAACGCAGAGCACCATATGTAGTGTTTCTAGCCGGCTCCGTTGCGAGCCAGGCCCCCGTACGTGCATCTGGAAAGGGAAGCTTTCCCTGGGGCTCGGGTGGGGATGGCGTGGGCTGACTTGATATAAGACCACACCCATGATGCCAGACCCGTTCTAGGGGATTTGCAGGTTCCTCTCTCTCCCCCGAGAGAGCCTTCGTGCTTTAAATATACCTTGCTCCAATTAGGGGGAAAAAAAATCCAAGTGGAACACGTTTGGAGAGAGGACTGGAAAGGCGGCATTTTAATTCCAGTCGGTCCCTGTCGCTGGACTTTGATGTAACTTGTATTTGGCCTCAGTTTCCGCATCTGTAAACTGGGAAGAAGGCCCACGTCCCAGGGACCGGGGCTGTAGAGAGGCAGCAGGCGTACGTGCACGGGTGGCCAGTGCTCCCGGAGTCTCGCTTCTCCGACGACAGGGCTGCGCTGGGGCGCACGTCTCCACGACAGCGTACGAGACAGCGAGACCCGGCTCTGCGTCCCGGGCGGGAGAGCGAGCGCTCGGAGGCGCGCACGGGCTGGGCCCCGGAGGGCCGGGGGAGACGCCCTTTCGGTGTGAGCCAATCAGCGCCCGCTTCTGAACGGCCAATAAAGAGGTGCCTTACAGCCCAGGCCGGAGCGGGAGCGAGGCTGCGGCGAGTGCGGCGCTGACAGAGACGCGCGCGCGCGCGCGCGCGAGCCAGCCCGGACCCCTGGCCGCTGCCGCCATCACCGCCGCCCGCCCAGTCGCCCCTCAGCCACTTCCCCTCGCCATGGAGGCGAGGCCGCCGCCGCTGTTGCGGGGCTGCGAGCCACGGGCCAGGCGGCGGCCGTGAGGGCGTGTGGCGGGCCGAGACGCCGCCGCGGAGCCGAGGCGGAGCCGCCGTCTTCGTCCCCAGCGGTCCCGCCCAGAGCCGGACTCAGTGAGTGTTCGCGGCCGCGGCCGCCCCCGGGGGGCTTCGGAAGTCGGGGGTGGCTCCCGGCGCGAGTGGAAGGGGTCCGCGGCCGGAGCCCCCATCCCTCTTTTCCGCGTAGAATCCTTCGGGGGTCTGGAATCCAGGCGGCTCCCACATCCTTAGGCTGTCCCGGGGCGGGGGTGGGGATCCCCGGAAACGTGCCGGACAGGGCGCTGACCCTGGTGGACTGCTCGGGAACTTTGCGTGTGTCCTCCTGGGGGCAGGCCAGGGCTGCCGTGGTTCATTCTGAAAGAAGAAACTTGGAATAGTGAGAACAGAATTCGCTCAGGTCCATTTAATGGGAAGAAAGAGAACTCCGGCATGAGAAAATTTGCTTTTGCAGAGACCAACTTTTCTTTCCCTTAAAGCCCCCCCAGGCCTCTCTCCCAGGCCCCTCTTTTTTTCCGCCCATTCCCAATTGTTGCGGCGGCTTAAGAAGGGAAAATAGGGACTCAGAGCTGCCCAGAATTCAGAACGAGCCAATTGGGAATGCAGATCCCCCCCCTCCCTTTTTCCTTTTTGGTAAATAAAATAAAAAACATCGTTTTTAAAAAATTAATTCCTAATTTTATTTCCTGAAGATAAAAATAATAATGAGCTGAGCCCGATCTGTGTGTGTGTGTGTGTGTGTGTGTGTGTGTGTGTGTGTGTGTGTGTTTGAGGTCATGTTGTTTGTAAGACAGGAAAAGAATGTTCAGAACCTCCCTAGTCAGGACGAATGCCTTCAGGAGCCTTTGCCCAGGGTAGGGATTCCTGCTCCAGAACCAGTCACATCTCCCCAGAGATCTCTTCGTTGCCACCTGCTTGCTGTGAAGGCAGCGGTAGAACCAGAAGATGGTGGGTGGGAACAGGACTGACGTCGGAGATGGGCAACATCATCTTCCTGCCTGGCCACTCCTTCACAAAACACAGATCCGATGCTGTCACTTGTTTACTTAAAAATTCCCTCACTCTCCTTTTCCCATGGGGTGAATGAAGCCTGGAATGTCTTATCAAGTCGTACAAGGCCCTGGACAGTCTTACCTCAATTTATCCTTTTAGTTTTAATTGAATCCTTTGATTCTCCTTCCCCTTAGCCCCCTCCCTAGCCACTCAGAGCCACCCGTCTGCCTCTTCACGCATTTAGATGCCTATGCTTGCGTGATCCTCTTTCCTCCCCACTGTACCTGGCTAGCTCTGTCTTTTCCTTTAAAGTCCTTTTCACTAGAGAAGTTTCTTGAGGGCAGGAGCTGTGTCTCCTGCACCTTTCCATCTCCCATGCTGAGAGGGTTCTTCCTCCCAGTTGTCTTGTAGGCCCTGCCCCATCTCTTCCCCCTTAGGTATTGGCTCTGTGTACTTCCAGGTACTCACTTCCCAAAAGAATCTTTCCCAACTCTTTCTTGAAGGCGTTCTGGGAGTGCGTGCCTAGGACTTTCAGTACCTCTGATTCCCCATCTCTCCATTTCCATCCGGCTAGCCGTCCCCCCCACCCCCCCTTAGTAGTGAGCAGGCAGGAACTGTCAGTCTCCTATCCCACTGGCATCCAATCTGCTTGACTGTCTCTGAAAAGCCAAAGGCCCCATGGCGTCTTTCCACCTGTGCCTTCCTGAAGTGGTCTGACTGATGTGTGCGCTCTAAGGCACGGTGGGATCTAGCAGGCTGTTCACTGGCACCTTTTAGCCACTTACTTACCATGTGGGCAAAATTCAGAACCCAAAAGGCCAGTCCTCTGACCTAAGTACATTCATGTGCCTTTTTGTTAGAGGAAGTCCTTGGGATACAAATTAAAAGCGAGGAGGTCACTGTCCAATGAAAGAAGATGGATACCAATACATACATCACAAGTGGTATGGAAGAGTAATAATAATAATATTTTCTTTTACTCGCCTTGTGACAGGTTATGTGATAAACTTCTATGAATTATATTTGATGTGTTCAGCAGTCATATGGGGGCTTATTCCTACTTGACAAGAATAGAAACTGCAACTGTACGGCGGGCAGATAAGATGAGATTAGGGAAGAAGGGATTTGATGAGGGAACAGGCAGGATTTGAATCTTGACAGCCTAGTTCCAGAGCGTTTGCCAGGTTGTGTAGAGGGCATTCCCTCCTTAGGTGGTTCAAGAAAGCTTTACTGGAGGTGGCCTTTGGATCATGAAGGATGCGTAGGAGTTTGCATGTGGTGGACAGAATACAGGAAAGAGGGAGCAGCACAGGTGGGCTTAGAGGTGGAAGGGGCCCATTGTTATTGGGAGCCCCAAGAGGTTAAACATAGTTGGACTGTATGGAGGGAAGAAGGATGGGAGGTGTGATTTGGGTGAGCTTGAAGCGCTTTATGTGCTGTGCTAAAGTTTGGCCAGTGGAAAGCTGTTGGGGGATTTTAAAGGAGGTCAGGGACTTGGGTTGACTGGACTTTGGAAAGGTCATTTGAGGTAGTGTGGGGCCAGATGCTGTTGCCCCTGCAATTTGGGAGACAGTGGCCAGACTCCACAGAGGCACAATCACAGCCTTTTAAAGTCTCAGAGGGAGGCCTGTAGAGAATCTTGCTCAGTTTTGAGAAAAGATAGTTAATACTTATGAGGAAAAATTCCAGCAGTACAACAGGGCATGTAGAGAAAAATAAGTGTCCCTCCTATCCTGACTTCCCCAGAGATGGCCCTGTGTAGACACTGTTCCTTTATAAAAATGTGTCTTCCTCTCCGTATTCCTTTCCCCATGGTACCACACCTTCACACCTTGCTCTTTTTTTCTTAACATATTTAGGAAATCATGCCACATTAGTATATATAGAGCCATTCACTTTTTTAATTGACATTCTTTTCCTTATTTCATTGTATGCACTATAACTTGTAACTCATCCTTGGGTTAAACAACATGTATGTTTCCAGATTTTTCTGTTACAGCGTTACAGTGAATGTCTTTGTACGTACAGTTTGTGCTCATGTGTAAAATTATTTGAATAGTATATTTCTAAAAGTGGAATTACTGACTCAAAAGATACATGTGCATTTTTAAAGTTTTAGACGTGTAATCAAATCACCACCCCCTTGAAGGGGTTGTATTAACTTATCCTCGCCCCTCAAAATGTGAATGGGACTCAAGGGATCTTCATCGGAGTATATACATCAGGATCCTTTGGGCTGCTTTCTCAGATACCATGTGCCTACTTTTCCCTCACTTAACCTCCCCTGCCATGTGATTCTATTTTTTTAAAATATATTTTTTTGATTATGCTATTACACTTGTCCCATTTCCCCCCCTTTATTCCCCTCTGCCCCACACCCCCCCATTCCCCGCCCTTTAGTTTTTGTCCATGGGTCATACACATAAGTTCTTTGGCTTCTACATTTCTTACACTATTCTTAACCTCTCCCTGTCTGTTTTCTATCTACCATTTATGCTACTTATTCTCTGCACCTTTTCCTCCTCTCTCCCCCTACCACTCCCCTGTTGATATCCCTCCATGCCTTATATAAATCCCTTTAATACTTCATATAATAAAGGCGGGGTGATGATGAACCCCTTGAACTTGACCTTATCTGAGAAGCTCTTTATCTGCCCTTCCATTCTAAATGAAAGTTTTGCTGGATAGAGTAATCTTGGTAGGTCCTTGCCTTTCATGACTTGGAATACTTCTTTCCAGCCCCTTCTTGCCTGAAAGGTCTCTTTTGAGAAATCAGCTGACAGTCTTATGGGAACTCCTTTGTAGGTAACTGTCCCCTTTTCTCTTCGCTGCTTCTAAGATTCTCTCCTTATTTTTAATCTTGGGTAATGTAATTATGATGTGTCTTGGTGTGTTCCTCTTTGGATCCAACTTCTTTGGTACTCTCTGAGCTTCCTGGACTACTTGGAAGTCTGTTTCCTTCACCAGCTTGGGGAAGTTCTCCTTCATTATTTGTTCAAATAAGTGTTCAATCCCTTGATCTTCCTCTTCTTCTTCTGGCACCCCTATGACTCCAACGTTGGGACGTTTAAAGATTCCTGGAGGTTCCTAAGCCTCTCCTCATTTTTTTGAGTTCTTGTTTCTTCATTCTTTTCTGGTTGAATGTTTTTTTCTTCCTTCTGGTCCACTCCGTTGACTTGAGTCTTAGTTTCCTTCTCATTCCTATTGGTTCCCTGCACATTTCCCCTCATTTCCTTTAGCATATCCTTCATTTATTCATCTAATTGCGACCAAATTTCAACCAATCCTGTGAGCTTCCTGATTACCAGTGTTTTGAACTGTGCACCTGATAGGTTGGCTATCTCTCCGTCACTTAGTTGTATTTTTTCTGGATCTTTGATCTGTTCTTTCATTTGGGCCAGTTTTTTTCTTGGTGCGCCTGTTACTTTAATGGGCAGAGCCTTAGGTGTTCACCAGGGCGGGGTAACCCACGTTGCTGTGTTGTGGTGCTGCCTGTGGGGGCGAGGCCTGAGCAAAAGTCAGTGATTGCTCCACTCTCCGCACTTCCCCGCTACCCACAACCAAGTTGTGTCCTTCTGTGCTGGCTCCGGGGCAGGTGGGCTTGTGTAGTTGCAAGTCCCTGTGGGTCTCTCCAACGAACTCCCCTGTGAGGCCGGGAGTTCCTCCTGCTGCCGCCTCAACCCCCACAAGTGTTTTCAATTGGTGGTTTGAGGCTTTATTTCCCCACGATGGTGGGTTGCATGGTCTGCTCCGCTCCCCAGCTTTTTCTCCTGGTTTATCTGCACACGAATGAGGGGCCGCCCAGTCCACCAGTCTCAGCCCCGCTGGGTCCCATTGGGCCAGCCACGGGTTTCACCGAGTGCACCGGCAGCGTTTTGGCCAAACACGCCTGCCGCAGGCCTCTCCGGGCAGCTGGAGCATTGCCGGTACCGCTCTACAAACTGCCGTCTCGCTGCATGCTCTCCGCCCTGGCTCCGTCCTGCTTACTGGTTTGGATGAACGTGTCTTCTTTAACTCCTTGGTTGTCGGACTTCCACTCAGTTCGATTTTCTGTCGGATCTGGCTGTTTTTGTTTTTTAAATTGTTGTTTTTCCTCTTTTGGTTGTGCGAGGAGGCACGGTGTGTCACCATACATCTTGGCCGGAAGTCCTGATTCTAATGTATTTCTTTCATTTTGACAGAGGAAGATACTGAGTCTCAGAAAGATAAAGTGACTTGTGCAAGACAGTCAGTGTGGGTGGTTGTTTGTTTTTTAAGCAGCTCTGACCTTTGTATTTGCCCAGCACCTTTCATTGGAGGTGCTGAGTCGATTTGTAATCATTATTGCATTATTAGTCTCCACCTTCATGTGGAAAAAAGTGAGATGCAGGTGAAGTTTGAGGTATAAGCAGGAAGCTGGCCAAATACAGAATCTTGTCTTTTACTTCTAGTTCAGTAACTAATAAATGTTCTCAAATGCCAAAGCTGAATAAATGTTTTTGTTTTTAGTGAGTCCGAGTACAACAAAAATAGCTGTAACACTTACTTAGTAAAACTGACCAGCACACCCACAAATAACCCAAGATTAAAATTTGCTTTAATGTATCATCTAAAGACAATCCATTAAATGTGAAACTTTACTCTAAATTCATATCCAGTTGTGTCAGTATACAGGCATAGATTTTTTTAATAGTTGTAATCAGTACATACAGCTTTTTTATTTTTTTTAAGATTTTATTTATTTCCAGAGAGGGGAAAGAAGGGAGAAGGAGAGGGAGAGAACCATCCATGTGTGGTTGCTTCTTGCGCACCCCCAACTGGGGACCTGGCCTGCAACCCAGGCATGTGCCGTGACTTGGAATTGAACCTGCAACCCTTTGGTTCTCAGGCCGGCACATCCACTGAGCCACACCAGTCAGGGCTCTTAAAAAAAGTTTTATTTATTTATTTTTAGAGAGAGGGGAAGGGAGGGTCAAGAAAGGGAGAGAAACATTGGGAGAGATACATGGTCAGTTGCCTCTCACATGCCTCCAAATGGGGACCTGGCCTTGACTGGAAATTGAACTGGCAACCTTTCATTTTGCAGGCTGGCACTTACCCACTGAGCCACACCGGCCAGGGCATATTTTTGTATTCTTGCATAGCATCAACTATTTTATGTTTACTCATTTATGTATATTATTTTAAATGACAGAATAGTATTCTATACATTGATTCCTACAGTTTGTGCATTCCTTTTATTTTCATTTTTTTCTCCTTTTTACTGTTATGTATGATACTTCTGAGCACCTTTTTTCAAATATTTCCTTGGGATTATTTTCTTGTACTCTTACCACTAAAGTGGGTTCACTGACTCAGGATATGGCTTCAATACTGAATTGTTACCTGGAAAGGGTGAACTAATTTACAACACCATCAGCAATTTATGTGGTCCTGCTTCCTGACAATCCATCCAATACTATTACAAACAAAAGCTAATATTTGATTTTATTAATTTAAAAGAAATATAATAGAACTTTGAATTATGTTTAATTTACATTTCTTTAGAAAAAGAGACCAGTAGCTCTTTAGATTCTGAAATATAGTGCTGTGATATATATCATATCCAAGAGTTATGGAGCTAAAACCAACTTATTTTTTAAGAAAGGTGTTGTTGAGCCCTGGCTGGTGTGGCTCAGTGGATTGAGCGCCAGCTTGCAAACCAAGGGGTCGATGGTTTGATTCCTGGTCGGGGTGCATGCCTAGGTTGTAGGCCAGGTCCCCAGTGAGGGGCACGCAGGAGACAACCACACATTAATGTTTCTCTCCCTGTCTCCCTCCTTTCCCCTCTGTCTAAAAATAAATAAATAAATAAAGATAGGTGTTGTTGATGGGACAGAAATATTATGGAGATTTAGAATAAAATCATACTGATATGAAACAGAAGACTAGATTGCTGTTTGATTGAGAATACCAGACACTGTGCCACGAGTTGGGGATACCCCAGAGTATCATGGATTGATGTCTGTCCTGATGACACTTACAAGGCTAATACAATAGAAAGGCATTAATCACTTTATGGTAATTACAAGTATGATCAAAGGGGAAAAATAGGATGCCTTGTGAGTGCCAGAGAAGTTCCGTGTTAAACGACATTCATAGCTGAACGTCACTTACAAAGGCTCTGAGCTGGGAACAGGTTTGGTACCTCGGGGCAGTGCCTCTCTAACTTGAATGTTCACATGAACTGTCTGGGGATCTTGTTAAAATGCCAAGTCCTGATTCAGTAGGTCTGGGGTGGAACTTTGGGTTCTGCATGACTAACCAGCTCCTAGGTGAGGCAGATGCTACTGGTAGGTGGGTCAAACTTGGAGTAGGAAGGCCTAATTGAGAGCTTAGTGAGCACCAGCAGCTGACTGGCCGAGGTGAGTAGGAAGGGGTAGTTCTCTGCCTAGGCGGTACTGTAGATTCACCTGGGGAACTTACGAAAATCAGTGATGCAAATGCCCCATCCCCAGGTATTTTGATTTCATTGGTCTAGGATGGAACCTGAGAATGTATACATACAGGGGTGGGCAAAAGTAGGTTTACAGTTGTGAGTACATGAAACAGACGTTATTCTTGTATTATTTATTCATTATTGTATTATTGTCTAGAAGGATCCATTATTGGATTATTGTTCATATTATCCATCCATGTAATATGAAAAATAGAGACATTTATTGAAGAAGATACTAGAAACATTGTACATAGGACCATGATGCCTCAGTCCCCTTCAAAGTAGGCCGATCGGGACCTTACACAGTTTTCCCAGTCGCTGTCAGCTGCCCCATTGTATTTTCCCGAACCTCATCAACAGTCTGCCTTTCAAAAGTGATTTTAGTTTTGGGAAAAGTCAGAAGTTGCAGGGCGCCAAATCTGGGCTGTAGCAGGGCTGAATCATCTGGGTGATTTGATGTCTCGCCAGGAAAGCTCCGCACGAGACGTGATGTATGAGTGGGTGTGTTGTCATGATGAAGCTGCCAGTCACCAGTTTCTATAGCTGCAGCCTTCTGAATCATCCGAATAGTTTCTGCAGAGGAATGTTCAAGCTTAATGCAAAATTTGATGCAGATTTGTTGCTCTACTCCGTCATTTTTTTTTAGATTTTATTTTTATTTATTTTTAGAGAGAGGGGAAGGAGAAAGAGAGGGAGAGAAACAGCAATGTGTGGTTGCCTCTCACATGGCCCTCACTGGGGACCTGGCCCGCAACCCAGGCATGTGCCCTGACTGGGAATCGAACCGGGACCGCTTGGTTCCCAGCCCGCGCTCAATCCACTGAGCTACACCAGCCAGGGCTACTCCGTCATTTTTAATGCAAGGGCCACACAGTACGCATCCTCACTCAAGGGCGCCTACCACCCCACACTGACTAGTACAGTGAAGTCATCATTGTTCACACATGAGCATTCCAGTCCACTGTCCTTGCCTGCCAGGTTACATGGATGTTGCGCAAACCAATCTTGTTATATTAACAATGGCTGGACTTTTTTCAGACAGGCCTCATATTTTTAACTCCCTAGGTGATTCCAATATGCAGCCAGGGTTGGGAAGCACTGAACTGGAGAGATGTGGGGGCCAGAGTTGAGGGCCCCATGTACCACGCAAGGACTTTGTGTTTTTTTAAAGATTTTTTACTAACTTATTTTTAGAGAGAGGGAAAGGGAGGGAGAAAGAGAGGGAGAGAAACATCCATGTGTGGTTGCCTCATGTGCACTCCCTACTGGGGATCTGGCCCACAACCCAGGCATGTACCCTGACTGGGAATCAACCATCAACCCTTTGTTTTGCTGGCAGGCACTCAGTCCACTGAGCCACACCAGCCAGGGCCATGCAAGGACTTTGGACTTTATCCTGAAGGTAGAACTAAGCCATTGAAGGATTTTGAGGAAAGTGAGCTGATCTCTCAGATCGATTTGCAGTTGTAAAACAGTCTACTGTGGCAGCAATCTAGAACAGTAGTTTTCAAAGTGAGATTGGTGAGATGATTTACTGGGATGTTGAAAGAAAATTTTAGAGCTTTTTATTATTTTTATCTAAAAAATGATAAAACACTAAACTTAGGGATTGTCACTGATACCTTCTTGGGGTCTGTAGATCAGTCAGTATTACCATGTTAGCTCTAGAACTTTGAGTGTCCTGAAAGAAGAGACGGGAGTTCTGCAGTGAGCAAGCAGAGCCATATTTATACATTTGCTTTCAGTGTATTACAACATCTTGATAACAGTGTATATTATACAATTTTCATTAAACTGACCTTCACAGAATAGACAGGTGGCTTAAAATGATTTCTGCAAATAAACCAGTGATTGAAGAAAATACTAATCATTCAAACACAAACAAACAGAATGGCAGAGCTGTCCCCTTGTCCATCTCCTACTGTCAGTTCTTGGTGAACTATTAAATCAGATTAAATAAGTCAGCTCCTGTTACATTGGAAGTATCAAGAAGTGTGTTAAAACATGGATTTATATCCTCTGTCATTAATAGGAATCTTGCTTTGAGAGTATGTAGAACCTTGAGATACTAAATAAAAAATAGTAGGCTATCACTAGCATTGGGACATTTGAAAACTAAGCATCTGGAGTGTAAAGAGAACCTCTGCATTTTTTCCCCCCTAATGATGTTTAAAGTCCTAGGCTATTCAATCAGATGCTGTACAAAATTTTACTAACCTAATTATTAAAATACATATTTTGAGGTTTCTGGTTCTTACAAAAGACAAAAGGTGCATTCCATTGACAAGTTCTTCCTGTGTTGTCCCCCCATCCTCCCACCAAGAAAAGGCCCATTGGGGGTAAAAAGCTGATTTAGTACATGGAAAATAGTATGTCAAGAAACCAAAATGCATTCCTTTGTCAGCAAATACTCTTTTTTAAAAAAAGATTTTATTTATTTACTCTTTAGTGAGAGGGAGAAAAACAACATCAATTAGTTGCCTCTTGCGCGCGCCCTAATCAGGGACTGGCCCGCAACCCAGGCATATGCCCCGAGTGGGAATTGAACTCGTGAAATTTTGCTTTTTTGGATGACGCCCAGCCAACTGAGCCACACCAGTCAGGGCAGCAAATGCTCTTATAATATTCAAAGAAAGTGTTGCTGAAGATTTGAACAAACGATATTAGAACAAATTTTGCAGTGTTGGAGTTTTGCAATATAATAGTTATAAAAGTACAGAAGGTTCTAGCATGTATTTGCTAAATTCTCTTTTAATGATTAAATCCAAGAAAAATCAGTTATTTTGTGAGCTACTGGAGGAAAGTTGTACTGGAGAAGACATTCTTAATGATAAATGACTGTCTTAATAAATTGCTGTATAGAATAATTGTCTAAATGTAAACTACTGATAGAGCTGCTTTGACTGAATGAAAAGATGAAATTCATTTACTGCTTCTTCATGGACTATATTTTTTTAAGTTGTATACACTCCTTTATTTTTCATACTTAAGTAAATGATGATCAGTGCAAACATTGGCAGTATAACTTAGTTCATGACGGGACAGATGCTCAAGCCCACGAAAATTAAAATCACATGCTTCAAGTAGCTAAAGTTTTATGGCTACCCTTATTATTTATATTTCCCCAAAGTAACAATAAACCCATTATGTTTCAGAAATCTATGGAAGGATGTAAATGTTACAGAACGGACCCATGGGGTGAAAAGATACTATTACCAAATGGACCCCCCTTCTCCTGGGGTGCCCTGTACTAGGTTCGCCTTGCCCACAGGGAATTATGACTCTCAATGCCAGAGATTGGTAAGGAACTATTGAAAAGGAAAGGAACTATTTATTCAAAAGTTATACAGACTTAGAGTAATGACTTAATGTCTTCGTTAGCATCCCAAAATCCCTTAAACACCTACAAACCCACACACAGTCCTTCCTTCCCCCCTTTGTCCAGTCTGGGGTACCTTTCTCAGGAAAAGAAGTAGAAGACTGTGGCTCAGGTAGCCCTCAGTCCTTCCCAGTCATCCGTGCTCGCCTGGCAGGCCTCCCGCAGTTCCCAGCACCATCAGTTGTGTTGCCCAGGGACGTCCAGTTCTTAATCCAAAACCACGTGGCCCCTTCTCATGCCCACCAGCCAGAGTCCTTGCACCCCTTTCCTTCCTTGCAAGGTCTCTCCTGCTTCTAAATCATGTGGCAAAGGGAGCCCCAAAGCCACGTGGTTCCGACCCACTTCAGGGACTATCGAGGCAGGTTTTCATTCTCCGGTCATCTTGTGGTAGCGTTGTTGATGTTACACATTTTTCTTTTATTAAAAAAGCCAACTTTTCCTGTGATAAATGGCTGCCTAACAAATATTATTTGAAAAATTAATGTCCTTAATCTGCCTCTTCAAGTAAAAGTGTTATTTTAATAGTGAATGAAAAAGTAACTGCTTTTTTCTTAGAAAGAAACATGCTATGAGATAGGTAATTTTTAAAAAAAGCTTTATTCAGATGTGATTTATATACCATGAAATCCACCCTGTTAAAGTGTATAGTGGTAAGATTTTAGTGTGTTCATAGAGTTGTGCAGTCATCACTATTATCTAATTTTAGGACATTTTCATCACCCCAAGAAGAAACCCTGTACCCATTAGCTTTACTCCCAGTATGCCTTCCCCAGCTGCTAACAACCACTAATCTGTCTGTCTCTGGATTTGCCTGTTCTGAACATTTCATATAAGTGGAATTATACAACATGTTGCCTTTGCGACCCGATTCGTTTACTTAGCACAATGTTTTTTGGGGCTTTTCCATGTTGTAGCTTGTATCAGTACTTCATTTCTTTTTATAGCTGAAGAATATAATATTCCTTTATATGAACATACCACATTTTGTTTATCCATACATCACTTAGTGAATGTTTGAATCGTTTCCACTTTTTGGCTATTATAAATAATGCCGCTATGAACTTTCATGTACAAGTTTCTGACAAGTTTCTGTGTGGACATATATTTTTATTTCTCTTGGGTCTATACCTGGGATTGGAGTCACCCGGTTAAATGACTCTAACTTTTAGAGGAGCTGCCAAACTATTTTCTAAAGCAGTGGCACCATTTTACATTCCCAGCAGCCATGCACAAGGATTTCTTCACATCCATACCAACACTTGCTATTCTTTGTCTTTCTCATTACAGTTGTTTAAGTGGATGTGAAGTGATAATTTGTTGTTTTTTGCCTTTATTTATTTATTTTTTAGAGAGAGGGGAAGGAAAGGAGAAAGAAAGGGAGAGAAAGCTCCATGTGTGGTTGCCTCTTGCACACCTTCTACTGGGGACCTGGCCTGCAACCCAGGCATGTGCCCTGACTGGGAATCAAACCGGCGACCCTTTGGTTCGCAGGCCCGTGCTCAATCCATTGAACTACACGGGCCAGGGCAATTTGTTGTGGTTTTGATTTGCATTTGCCTAGCAACTCATAATTCTATTGTGATTTTGTTCCATCTATTTAAAAAAACTTTCATAATTTTACATATGAAAAAACTTGGAAACATAAATTTTTATATGCAAAAATCTCCAAATTTATTTCTAAAAAAATTTCTTGATGATGTAATGAAATAAAGAACCTCGGCATTGATCATCAGTGGCTGTTAAAACCATAAGGGAACTTAATAATAGAAGGGTCTGACTGACACTCTTCTGATCAATCATAACATCTTTGAACGCATACAACCAAACGTCCTCTGATGAAGCCCTATATAAAAAATACCACGCTATTCATTAAATATCCCCCCCCCAATGAAATCAGACCTGACTCTGATTAAGCCTCTAGATCTAACAGCCAATTTATGGACTATAATTAGAAAATTCAGAATGTGAGAAATTTTGTAGGACAAATGAACCCAGTTATTTCAAATAAATGGCAAGAAAAAAGTGGAGGAACTATTACAGATTAAAAAAAAAACTTGAGACGTATTAACTAAATGTAATATATAGACCTTGTTTAGGTCCTCTTTCATACACACTAACTGTAAAAAGATATTTATGAGAGCTCTGGAAGTAATTTGAATATCACCTGTATTTAGATGATTTTTAAACAGTTACTTTAATTTTTAAAGGTATGCTAATAGTATTATATTAAAAGGAAACACTCCTTTCTCTTAGAGTAAGTACTGAATTATTTATGGATGAAATTTTATGATGTCAGGAGTTTGCTTTAAAATAATTCATTATATTAGCAGGGTTATAGATGGTTTACCATATATTGAGAATTATCAGAGCTGCATAATAGGTATATAACAGTTGTAGAGTTTGCTTTACTTTTACGTATGTTTGAAAATTCCCATAGTAAAAAGTTAACATCTGCTAGCACAATTTAAAGGAAGCCGTTTGTGTAATTGGATGGGTTTGGAAAACTAAATATCACAACTTAGTAAGTACAGCCATAGACTTCTTCCTGTGGACCCATCCTTCTTTCTCTTTTCTTTTCTTCTCTTTTTTCTTTTCTTTTCTCTCTTGCTATGATAGCCATTAAAAACAAGTATTGACTTGAAACTTACTTTGAGATTCCTCTATTAAAAAAGTATTAAAATGAGGTTTTTCAAGCATAATGGAAAATATTTGATTATGGATCACTCACATTTTTTAAAAGATTTATTTAGTTTTAGAGAGAGGGGAGGGAGAAAGGAAGAGAAACACTGATTGGTTGCCTCTTGCATGCGCACCCCAGCTGGGGACCAGACTGCAACCCAGGCATGTGCCCTCACCAGGAATCCAACCAGCGACCTTTCAATTTGCAGGACAGTGCCCAACCAACTGAGCCACACTGGTCAGGGCTAAAATATTTTTAAAATGAGTTTAATATTAACATTTTAGTGATAGCAATAATGATTTTTATGTTTACCCTTAAAACCCGTATAAAAATCATTATTGTGATCATTATTACATTTTTAAAATGAATATTTTATAATACATGTACTGGATGGGGCAAAAGTAGATTTACAGTTGTATGTGAAACACAGAATTTACCCTTTTAAAAAAAGATTTTATTATTTATTTTTAGAGAAGAGAAGAGGGGAAGAAAGAAAGGAAGCGAAACATAAATGTGTGGTTGCCTCTCACGCACCCCCTACCAAGGACCTGGCGAGCAACTCAGGCATGTGCCCTGACTGGGAATTGAACCAGCGACCCTTTGATTCACAGGCCAACACTCAATCCACTGAGCCACACCAGGCAGGGCCAGAATTTATTCGTGTAATATTATTTATTAATTATTTTATTAGTTTCCATATGAACTGTAAGCCTACTTTTGCCCCATCCTATATTAGTACTTTTGTCATGTTTATAAGTGAATATATGTTGAAGATGTACATATTGGTTGATGGATTGGCCGGTGTGTAGTCAAAAGGTTTGATTGTTATTACAGTGAAATATGAATGGGACAGAGCGTAGAGACTAATTTGGTGATGTTAGAGCAGATTTGGCCAGGGATGATGGTGTTCGGGACTGGTTTGGGGTGAGGAAGTGGTGACGGGTATGGAGCTGTGTGAATAAGTATGATTTGAGCAGTAGAAGCATTAGTAGGGTTCTGCGTTTCTTGCTTTTTGGAAGAAATGGTTGTTAGTGAACTGAGCTTTTGTATGTGGGAAGAAGTTGAACCCTGTGCTGTGAGTCGTACAGTAGTTCTCAAATATTGACGGACGAGGAGCTTAACCAGCAGTTAGTTTTCAAACATTGGTTGACAGGTGGCTTAATACAATATTGTAACTGCATTAATACTACCTATTAATAAAGAGAATGTCTTTCATTGCTATATCAGCAGTACTATTTTCCAGAGCAGCGTGGAATACTTCCAAGGACTTCCACTGTTTTTCTAAAAGGAACTGGGAGTGGGGTTGAGGGGGCAGAGCTTTTATAGGGATGCTTCTGTTTTGGTGGCCCTTTTAATGCCTCCAGTGATATGAATGCTTTACCCACCTTTCAAAGAGTGAGGCCAGTCCCTTTATCAGTGGTTCTCTCAGCTCTCTCTGTGAGATCGCTGCTACCCATTGTTTCTTACTTCCCACCTGGACCTGCTCATTTTGTTAACAGAGGCTAAATTCACAGTAACTTCCAGTAGGTGTTTCTTTCCCCAGTCAGGGGTGTTAGCCTGGTCAGGGATCTTGCTACTACTTAAAGTCATGATGTATACATAACTTTCAATGAAGGAAATTTATTTTCTAAAAGATTTTATTTATTTTTAGAGAGAGGGGAGAGGAGGGAGAAAGAGAGAGAGAAACATCAATGTGTGGTTGCCTCTCATGCCTCCCCTACTGGGGTCCTGACCCGCAACCCAGGCATGTGCCCTGACTGGGAATCGAACCAGGACCCTCTGGTTCCCAGCCCGTGCTCAATCCACTGAGCTACACCAGCCAGGGCAAAACCTAGTTTTCTTTAGTCTTGTTATTATACTTGAAAGCATTGTAGTTTTTGTACAGAAACAAGAACAATAGCTTTTCAGGCAGAACCACCATCTTCCAGTAATTCGCCAAAATGACTAACACAAAGGGAAGGAGGAGAGGTACCTGTTATATGTTCTCGAGGCCTTTTAGAAAACTTGGAGCTGTTCCTTTGGCTACATACATGCGAATCTACAAGAAAGGTGATATTGTAGACATCAAGGGAATGGGCACTGTTCAGAAAGGAATGCCTCACAGACGTTACCATGACAAAACTGGAAGAGTTGTCAGTGTCATCCAGCATGTGGTGGGCATTGTTGTAAGCAAACAAGTTAGGGGCAAGATCTTGCCAAGAGAATTAATGTAAGAATTGAGCACATTAAGCATTATAAGAGTTGAGATAGCTTCTTGAAATGCGTGAAGGAAAATGATCAGAAAAAGAAGGAAGCCAAAGAGAAAGGCACCTGGGTTCAACTGAAGCGTCAGCCTGCTCCACCCAGAGAAGCACACTGTGTGAGAAATAATGGAAAGGAGCCTGAGCTGTTGGAACCCATTCCCTGTGAATTCATGGCATGATAAGTGAAAAAAATAAAAGACTTCTGTACTGACTAAAAAACAAACAAACAATAACTTTCACTTGCTCTTTAATCAATGTTAATTCAAGCTTAACATATTAAATTCTTCCATACAACTATGTTAGTGAATTAAATTTCCTTAGATATTTAAAAGTACATCCATACATTCAGTCTGTCAAGCACGACCAGTGCTTGACAGGTCTGAGTTACCTCCTTAACAAACAGAATCGCCTTAAGCACTTGAACAATACTAAGAAATTAAACTTATAAATTTAGTAAAACAGGTTCTCTTAAGACTTTCAGCGCTTTTCATTAGCTGAATCTGAATTATCAGCATTTAAAAAATGCATATCTTGCCCTGGCTAGTGTGGCTCAGTGAATTGAGTGCTGGCCTGCAAACTGAAGGGTTGCTGGTTGATTTCTGTCAGGGCATGTGCCTGGGTTGCAGGGCAGTTCCCCAGTTGGGAGCATGCGAGGCAACTGATGTATGTTTCTCTTGCACATCAATGTTTCTCTCCCTCTCTTTCTCCCTCCCTTCCCCTCTCTCTAAAAATAAATAAATAAAATCTTTAAAAAAACACATATCCTAAACTTAACTTGAAAGTATTAGTACTGTGAGATTGCTATGCCTCACCTTGTTGCTCACAAATTTCTCTTCTGGAGATGTAATGTCACCCAGTTAAGGAGGACAGCCTTTCATCTAATAGAGCAGGGTCACTGGGCTGAAAATACAGGACTACTATACAGTTAGTTATTGGTCAGAGGTTTGAGACTGAGAAGAGAACTAAGGACTCTATGTTCCCAGGATAATTCTGCTTAAGAGGTGCCTGTCTTTATATTAGAGTCTGAATTGGGCATCAGTGGGGAATCCCATATCTGGGGTTCATGTTGGGAACCTCCTGTGCATTTTTTTCCTTCAAATTCTTAATTATTTTTTCAAATCAAATAGGATTTTTATTTCTTTTATATATTCCTTGTCAGGCCATATCGTTATTTTAATTTTGGAAGTTGAATGTGACTAGGGTCATAGCCCATACCTACTGTGCTTTTTAAAGGTAAGCAAAGTACTTCACCCTTCTAAGACTCAGTTTTCTCTCTCAATAAATGGATTCAACACTAGTATTTTTTTTACTGCATATGTTTGTTGAAGGATTGGATAGTGCATGTCAAGTATTTATATTGTTCTTAGCACATAGTAAACCTTCAACAAATGTTAGAAAGTATTATAATGATCCTGATTATATCTGTCTTTCCTCCCTAGTAGTTGATTGGGATACAGTGTAGCCATATGAATTATCACAGAATAATTTTTATCTTCCTGGTTTTAATAGGGGAAAATGTGGAAAGGATGGGAGAGGGAAGAAAGATGGATAAGAATTACGTTTACTCCCTGAACTGTCTTCCCTAGAGTTCAGTGACACACTCTCTTGGTTTTTTCCAACTTTAGTGGCCACTCCTCAGTTTCCTTAGGCCCATCTTCTCATGCCGCTCTTTGTTTGGCTTTATCAGAGATTCCATCCTCAGCCCACTTGTGTTTTACCCAGCATATTTTTCCTGGAAGCACATGCCTGTGCCCATGGTTTCAGCTTCCAGGTCATTACTAATTAGGAGAAAATTTGTCCTCAGCACAGACTGGATAATAGCCAACAACCTACTGGTCATCTCCACTGGGCAGTTTCCCAGGCATCTACAACACGCTCAGAACAGACCTCATCTTCCCTATATATTTTTTGGAAATATTTCATGTATTTATTTTTAGAGATGGGGGAAGGGAGGGAGAAAGAGAGGGAGAGAAATGTTGATGGGATTGCCTCTCATTGGTGCCCTGACTGGGGAGCAAACCTGCAACCCAAGCATGTGCCCTCACTGGAACCTAACCAACTGAGCCACACCAGTTAGGGCTCATCTTTCTCTTTAAGTGTGTCATTTTTATATCCTCTATCCCAAAAAATGGCACAGCCCACTAACCCAACCCACAGACCTGGATAATGTTGGTCATATGGTTGATAATATACTCCTGTCTGTTTTATCTCTTTAATATCTTTTAAATTTGCTTGCTTTCCCCCATCTCTTTAGTTGCTTATTTCAGGGTTCTCCTCACTTAGATGACTGCTGCAGGTTCCCTAGTTGTCCACTCATTATTGCTTTCTTGTTCCAGGTCATTTATCACTTTGCTGCCAAGAGTGATCTTTTTGACTTCCTTATCTAATCACAGCATTCCCTATCTTAAAATCCTCAGGATAAAATCCAAACTTCTTATCAGAGCAAACGTTTGCAATCCAGCTCCTCTTAACCTTTAGCCTTACCTTTTCTTGTGCCCTCTGGCTTTGTCTGGACTGCCTGTCTGCCTCTTCTTTACCTGGCTTAGAATTTGTTAGATAGCGATTAGCTCCTCCAATCAGCATGACCTTACTGACTGTGTCAGTTCTGATCTGTGTATGGATTCTGTGCTTATTTCTATCAAAGTCACTTATTTTGTGTGATAATATATCACTTATATTGTGTGACAATCCATACATTGGCATGTGCAGATTAATGGTCTCAGAAGGATTCTGATGGTCCAAAATGTATACTAATATGTAGTTTTGCTGAGGCATAGATTCATATTGCTTGCACTTTGTTTGGTAGCAGTTGGTGAGTTCACTTAGCTATTCGGTGAGCCTAACCTCACTCAGCATCTAAAACTGTCTTTTTCTTATTTCTCATTTTTCCTGTTCATCTTCTAGTTTTGTAGGTTTTAGTTTCTGATTCCAAAACTGCGAAATGCATTTAAATAAGAAACTTTAAGCCCCTGTAATGCCCTCAAAACTCAGAAGTTTTTTTTTTTTTTTAAGATTTTATTTATTTTTAGAGAGAAGTGAAAGGAAGGAGAAAGAGAGGGAGAGGAACATTGATGCGTGAGAGAAACGTCAGTCAGTTGCCTCTTGTGCCCTGACCGCAAGCCAGGCATGTCCCCTGACAGGGAATCGAACCCACTACCTTGTACTTTGCAGGATGACACCCAACCAACTAAGCCATACCAGTCAGGGCAGAAGAAGGTTTTTAAGATGCCTTTCTCTTCTCCTCCTCTCATCCCTCCTATCTTTGGCACTTAGTGATGGGGGTGCAAACTCAAATATGTCTTTGGAGGCCAGGCAGTCACAGTGAATGAGAGAAGTAGATCTATTGGGTCCTGTGCCATACTGGAGATTCCGTGGCCTATCTAAAAGAATTGGCAATCACTTTTTAAAAACTGTGCTACCAGGTTGTGGCCTTCACTGTAACTGCCAAAGACTATATATATGATTCATTTTGTCTTTTTCTTTGAAACTGAATTCATTAAACAAAAACTTAAGTAACCATGCTACTACTGATTTTTATAGACCTAGCTAAAATATTACCTACTTAGTGAAGTTTACTAAATTCTCCCGGAAATTGTTTTTCCTTCTTTTAGGATTGACATAACAGCTATAGTATTAATTACAGTGTATTTTAATTTGGTCTTTTTTTAAAATCTGATTTTATGGTAGTTCATTGAGGACAATTTATTGAGGAGCATGTCTTTTTTAAAATTTTACTTTTCAATTACAATTTACATTGAGTATTTTTTGTGTTAGTTTCAGGGGTAAGGCATAGTGGTTAGACAATCAAATATACTTTACAAACTAGTCCCACCTGATATTTCAAGTACCTACCTGGCACTGTACATAGTTACTTCAATAGCATTGACTGTATTTCCTATGCTGTCCTTTACATCCCTGTGACTGTGTCGTGACTATCAATTTGTAGTTCTTAATCCTGTCACCTTTTTCACCCAGCCCCCCCCCCGGCCACCTCCTCTCCAGCAACCACGTTAGTCTGTTCTCTGTATCTGTGTGTCTTTTTCTGTTTTGCTTATTTGGAGGAACATGTGTTACCCATTTTATTAGGAATTCAATACATTTTTGTTGAACATTGAACAAAGTGTTAGATGTTTAAGAGACATGTTTGTTGATGAACAGGTATATTTTTAATTTTATTTTTTTAATTTATTGATTTGAGAGAGAGGGAGGAAGGGAGAGCGAAACATTGATTTGTTGTTTCACTTATTTACGCATTTACTGGTTGATTCTTGTATGTACTCTAACTGGGGATCAAACCCACAACCTTGGTGTATTGGGAACACTAACCAACGGAGATACCCGGCCAGGGTGATGAACATGTATTGAATAAAGCCAAAATGTGAGGGTCTGTAATATAACAACTGTTTCTTTTTCTTTTGATGATTTGAAGGGCTATGTGTCTATACTAAATTTTCACTTTGTTGTTTGAAATTACCAAGAATGTTAGTGGTGGTAGTTCTGTGTTGTTGGGTTTGGTGTGGACAAATCTGTTTATACAGATGGTGGCTAAACATCCTAATCTCAAATAACCAATGTTTCATCCCCTTAGAAAAGATCCATTACAAGGGTAACTTCCTGCTTCCAACTTCGTATGGTTAAGACAGATAAAACACCTTATGATTGTGGGAAATGTAAAGAAATTTGAATATGTCTTGAATAAAGAAGGAGTTTGGAGTTAGCAGACCTCAACTCTATTTCTGGTAATACTAATTAGCCACGCTACTTTAGGCGGGTCTCTCTGGGTCACAGTTTCATCTTTAAAGTGATAAAAAAACTAGATGGTTTTAGTTTAAGATCCTTCTATCTCTAAAATTATTTAATTCTTAAAGTGCTATAATTTAAGCACAAGTGTACTTTATAATACAGCTCATCATAAGAATTATTTGAAGTGATTTGCTACAATGCATATAATACCAGAATGTAGTGTGTGTGTGTGTGTGCGCGCGCGCGCGTGTGTGTGTATTCAGAGAGTGTGTTTAGGAGTTCTCTAGAAAGACACAGAAGAAACTGGTGATAGTAACTACCTCTGCGGGTGGGAAACTGGATGGCTGGTGGGGAGGATACCTTGTATTCAGTGTATTTTCTGTTCTTTGATTTTTATAATATATGCTTGATTACCTAGTCAGTGAGGACAAATAAAATTTAAATATGTAAATATATACATGAAAAATCAGAGTGAAGGGATTATAAGGGCCTCATGGCAAGAGAGAGGCAGCCCGAGAACACTCGCACAGAGAGTCAGTCCGGCAGACCCCACGCAGTCATTTAAGGAAGGCTGTACACACACTGAGGTCAGAGCAGAGTGGTTCGAAGAGGTTCACTTGATGCACAGGATACAAACCATCATCTGTAGTGGAAAACACCTTCCCTGCCGCCAAGGTTGGAGGTGTTTTTCTCCCACAAGGGGTGTTGTGTGATATGATGGAAGAGGCTTTCGATAGCATCTCTATAGTCGTGCTGTAGTGCAGTATCTCAAATGGGGGTCCTTGAATATATTTTGGAGAGAAGTTTTTCTGAGTAGACTTTCATAGATTTTTAAATTTTAGTAATCTGAAAGGTAAATATATGAATGCCTGCCCTCCTTATAACTGAGCATTGCTACACAATCTTAGTGCCCACGTTTGTGTGTATGTTTAGGATCATTGGTTACATACTTCTTTTTTGAAAGTAAGTAGTTAGTGGGACCAGTGGAAGGCCAAGTAATGCTGGGCACACAGGGCAACTTCGCAGTTTTTTGAATGGGAGAGTGGTGGGAGAATTGGTATATGGCATGTTATGTTTAGGCATACCAAGCTAAAAAACAAGCAAACTATGTAGTACTCAGTACCTTATTGGTTGTGAGTGATGATCTGATTTCAGCATCAAATCTGTTGCTATCTATTAGTATTGTTAATTTAAATTTCATTGATTTTATATTTTATATTTAATTTGTAAATTTGTTCTGCTTCTATAGATGTATGATAGCAATTTTATGTTTACATTACTCATTAATAAAAATTTCAACTTATCACTTGGAGGTGTGTTAAGAATTTTTCCTTCCCAAATCCTGACCCGAGGATATGTTTTATAGAGAGCAAGGGGGAGAGAGGGATGATGCTCTAAGCAGCTGAGACACTGGGCCAAGCAAGAATTTTTGTTGTCCTTTAAAAAGGATCTGTATCTCTCAGATTTGAGAAGCCCTGTAGTAGTGCTTTTGCTGTAGATACTGTCACAGCTTTACTCATTTTAAGCGTAGTCCAAAAATGCCCCAAAGAAAGGCAGTTTTCTACACATCGTTTCTCATAGTTGAATTTTAATGAATTAGGAAGTGAGACTTTGAAATAACGAGTACAGTTGTTGGTTAATGACAAATCCAACTTTCTGGAATCGCCTTCAGTAGGCGATTATTCAGTCTCTACATGGAGCAACTGCAGGCAGGACTAAGACGATTATCAGAAAAAAGTTTAAGAGCTCCTACCCACAAATGAATGAATAAATCAGGCTCCAACTTTCTCTGCAGTTGAAGAGATAACGACTTGAATGAGATTAGTCTGAAAAAATGTCAGAGTTGAGTATCCAGGTATTCGTTTTAGCTATGGAAAGATATTGGTGATTTGCCTATGGAGTGCCCCAGTTTCAAACAGCATAATTTCCTCGTGAGTCCAACAGGACAGCTCTTTGGAAAAGGCAACTGTAGAAAACAGAATTGTAGTATTTAAAGAAATTGTTAGACACTAACTTCCTGCCCCAAATGATGATTTTGATTTTAAAGTTGTTGATCATAAGCCATTTTTTTTTCTGATGGTAGCTTAGAAAAACCATTTTTCTGAGGTCATTGTTGTTGACATCAAAATAATGTTTCTTAGCATAGAGGAAGTAACTTCTTTTTCTACCTTTTACATTTCAAATAATTGTAATAGAATTTAAAAAGAAAGGTACAAGATTTCTAAAAAATACTTTATTTATTTTTAGAGAGGGGAAGGGAGGGAGAAAGAGGGAGAAAAACATCAATGTGTGGTTGCTTCTTGTGCACCCCGTACTGGGGATCTGGCTTGCAACCCAGGCATGTGCCTTGACTAGGAATCGAACCATGGCCAGAAAGGTGCAAGATTCTATATTCCATGCAGTGGTATCTGATCTGGCAGGAATCCGTTGAGTCCATCCCTGTGATTCTTAGGGCAATTTGGCTGTAGGTACCATTTATCAGATTCAGGAAGTTCCCTTCCATCCCTTGTCTGCAAAGAGTTTTTATGACTGTATGTTGAATTTTATCCCATGCTTTTTCTGCATCTATTGATATTCATACGATTTTTCTTTAAATTTTCAGTGAGTTACATTAACCTAGTTAATGAGAAAGTGCTGTTTTATTTTTTCTAAGTTCATTGTTTTATCTATTTTTTATTGTAAAATATACATAACAGAATTTACCATTTTAACTGTTTTTAAGTGTATAATTCAGAGTCCATTCACATATTGATTGTTGTGCTACCATCACCACCATCCATCCCCAGAACTTTTCCGTCATCCCCAGTTGAGACTCCGAAGTTATTGTTTAGACAATAACTTCCCATTTCTCTTTTCCTCTAGCTTCTGGCAACTGCCTTTCATTAATTCATTTTTAACATTAAACACAATTTGATTATGATGTGTACTGTATTATCTTTTTTACTGATATGTTGATGGCATCAGATTACTAATATTTTGGTTAGAATTTATTTTCAGTAACAGTTCAGACTATTTTCTCATTTTTACTGTGGCTTCTTTAATTCATGGATTTTTTTTTTAAGATTTTATTTATTTTAGAGAGAGGGGAAGGGAGGGAGAAAGAGAGGGAGAAAAACAGCAGTGTATGGTTGCCTCTCACATGGTCCTCACTGGGGACCTGGCCTGCAACCCAGGCATGTGCCCCGACTGGGAATTGAACCGGGACCCTTTGGTTCCCAGCCCACGCTCAATCTACTGAGCTACACCAGCCAGGGCTAATTCGTGGATTTTTTGTAAGTGTCTTTTAATTTTCATATGTGAGGTTTCTGTAGTTATTTTTTGTAGTGAGTTTATAGATCAGTTGCATTGTGGTTAAAGAATATGTCTATATGATTTCAGTCTTTTGGAAATTGTTTATATTTATTTGCTGCTTGGCATAGTATATCCTTCACCCACATTCCACATTGTTAATATTAAATTGTTAACATTTTACTATAGTTGCCTTATCTTTGTCACTTTATCCTTTTTATATATACAGTTTTTCTGAATCATTTGAGAAATAAGTTGCAAGCATAATGCTTTATTACTTTTAAATTAAATTTTCACCTACGCATTTTAGCATGCATTGAGGATTTGTGCCTGAATCAGTTATCACTGTAGTGGTTGCCAAATAGTGAATTTTTTAAATTTCATCATTCCTTCTGCATTTGTCATGTAGCATTTTATTGTAAGAAAATGCTTTCTCTTCCTGTTTTGTTTTTTAAATCAATTAAACACATCAGCATGGACTCCTGGATTTCTGTTTTAATCATTTTTCATTTAGTTTGATGCTTGAATTGTCCCAGAACTCTTTTAAGCTCCTGTCCCCTCCTTTTTCATGGGGACAATTTTTCATGTCCCCATCATTCTTTGATCACTTACTTTTCTTACTTTTTTTTGCACAATGAGATTTTCCATGCTCATCTTATACTTTTACTTTCTCAGTCTTGGAATCAATCATTTTATCAAGGAACTCTGGTTCCTTTCTGGTTTATTAGAGGATGTATTTAGGAAAAAAGATCTGGACACTGGGTATATTCCTTGCTACTGGGGTCATTGCTCTTAGGCTCTCTTAGAGGTCAGAGATAGGATATTGTTTTAAAATGTACACTGGATTTAATTTATAAGTATGACTGAATGACATGAAGAGGTCAATATCATTGAAGAATGTTTATTATTCATAGTTCCTAGAAGTAGGAGGGACACCGTGATGTGCAGGGCCACATGGGGGAAACAGCAGGGTCAGTCAGGAGGCAGGAGGAGGGAGTGGAAAACAGCGAGAGGCTTTGTTACTGGAGTGGTGGGAACGTCCCCTGTTGGTCAGGAAGTGAAATACAGATGTTGGGGTTTGTGGTTGGAGGGTTTGTAATATTTTCGGATACATACATACATATGCATATAAACATGCAGACATCCATATCTGTGTATAAATATTGAAAGCCATGAATTTCAGTCTTTCCCCTTTCTGAATTTGTACGTCCTTGCTCTGACATTGAGATGCTGGCTATCATTTTTGCCCTACTCTCTGTAGGTCACACCTCCTGACCATGAGGGCCACCTCGTTGGTTCCAGCCCCTTAAGTGTTGGCTGAGCACCTCTATCTCGTTCCCTGTGCCATTTTTATATACACACAGTTTAGTTCTCACTCTGTTCGGTTCTAATATGCATGCATTTCTATTAATATGGTTTTGATAACATGGTTTTAAATGACACAGTTTCCCAAATATCAGTTAATGAAATGCAAACTGTAACTTGTAACCAGGGATGGCTTTTCCAAAAAAGTTAAAAATTTACTCTGATCCTGTAATAGCTGATTAATTCCTCTCTGGACATCATTAAATTGAAGGTAGCCTTTTAAATAAAAATTACAATCTCTGCACTGCTTTCAGCTGAACTTTACACAACTCTGCATTTCCCTCTGTCTGTTCCTTTTGGAATGGTGGGCGGGTAGCAGAAGAAAGGATATGTACAATAATGTATTTTTAGTCCTTTTGAACCTAGGGGTTACTCCAGCCATTGCTATTGATTACAGGAAGTATATTTATAGTTCCAGGGAAGGAGGGTCCTGGTTTAAGAAAACCTAGGAAGCCATATTTAACACGTTTCATTAAAATTCATTTATACTTCATAGGCAGTTCTTACTTTAGAAATGTAGTTGAGATTAATGAATCTGTAACTTATGAAGTATAAGTATTTTCATAAATATATTCAATCTGTTCCCGCATTTGGAAAAAAACCTGTCATTTCAAAAGTTTACAATTTGCAACACCTAAAACAAAGGACATTTCTAGATTGTACAGGATGTTTGTGAAAAATTTAGATGGTTGCATGCAGTTTACAGTAAGGATACTGAAGGCATACTAAATATTGTTACTAATTAGATACTATTATAAAGTTCTTATTGGTACAGTTTCTTTTATTATTGTCTTTTAAAGATTAAAACCAAGCTACAGGGTAGGGCAAAGTAGGTTTACAGTTGTTTGTATGGGAAATAATACAATGATTAATAAGTAATATTATAAGAATAAACTGTTTCAACTGTAAACCTACTTTTGCCCCACCCCTGTACATATTGTATATATATCATAAGATATTCTCTGTAAAACCAGTGTGGGGTTTTCTACTAGGTGCCACACAACTTTCTCACAGTTTGGTCAGGACAGGGCTCTTGCCTGTGATTACCATGTGCCATGGGCACATTGAACACAAGTTAAATTATTCTGCAGCCCTTTCTCTCTTTTTTTCCTACTTCCTTTCTTAATTGAAGGAAGCAAAGAGTTGGTTTCCAAGGATACATCTTCTCTCTTATGCTGGTCTCAGATTGATGCAGTCATGGAAACCAGGCAGTAAACTCAGTAAACTCAATCTTTGGCAGCTGCCAGCACTGGTCTGATCCTTTCTTTTAAAAACATGAGATTTTTTTAATATTACATTTTGGGAACATTGGTGCCAAGTGATTCCTGGTCATCCCAGAGGGAGGTTGGGAATGATGTTAAACAGATTTAAGCGATTCAGTTAAGTATTAACAGGTCGCTAAACAAAACTTCAGTGATGTAACTCAAGATTTTTATGTCTAATTTAAACGTCAGGACAATAAAATAAAGAATTACTAATATTTAATCCTTTTTAAGAATATTTGAAAACATTGCTAATTATAATTTAAGGATTTTATTTTATTTTTTAAATTTTATAATTCAGAATGTTGAGTTGTAGATATGCTAAGCTTTATTTAGCACAATGAAGTTTTTAAAAGATTTTATTTATTTATTTTTAGAGAGAGGGGACAGGAGGAAGAAAGAGAGGGAGAGAAACAGCAATGTATGGTTGCCTCTCACATGGCCCTCACTGGGGACCTGGCCTGCAACCCAGGCATGTGCCCTGACTGGGAATAGAACCGGGACCCTCTGGTTCCCAGCCCGCGCTCAATCCACTGAGCTACACCAGCCAGGGCAGCACAATGAAGTTTTTCAACTGACTCACTAAAGTCCACTCACTAATGAAATTACGATATGAAATGATGTGCTCTTTAAATTATTTTGTGGCCCTGGCCTGTGTGGCTTAATTGGTTGGAGAGTCATCCTGTAGCCAGAGTTGCGGATTCAATTCCTGGTCAGAGCACGTACCTAGTTTCTGGATTTGATCACCAGTCCCGGTGCATACTTGGTCTGGGCATGTATGGAAGGCAGTCAATCGATGTTTCTCTCTCACCTCGATTTTTCTCACTCTTCCTTCCTCTCTTTCTAAAAGTAATTAAAGAAAAAAATATCTTCAGGTGAGGATAAAAAATAAATAAAGTCAAGTAAAATAAAACATAAAATAAAAAATATTTTGTGGATTCTGAAGCTGATTGCCTTTGTTCAAATCCCATGTCTGCTACTTATTAGAGATGTAACATTGGGCAAATTATTTAAACCTTCCATGCCTCAGTTTTCTCATCTGCAAAATGGGGGATAATAGTATCTTCTTCATGGGGCTGTGGTGAGGAATAAATGAGCTAAATTCTCTTAACACACCAAACTTCTGGGCAGCACTCAGCAAATGTTGGCTATTTTTATTTATACACAAAAAATAGAATTATTGATGAGGTTGTAAAGGCTGAAAAATAACTTTAGAGGAGGTTTGTACTGAACTCATAAAAGACCTTTTAAGGAAGAAGATTTAAAAAAAATGTTTTTAATCCTCACCCGAGGGCAGAATGGGGAGGAGAGAAAGAGAAACACCAGTGTGAGAAAAAAAACATAGATTGGTTACCTCCTTTATATGCCTGACCTGGGACTGAACCCACAACCTAGGTATGTGCCCTGACTGGGAATCAAACCAGCAACCCTCCAGTCCATGGGATGACACTCTAACCAACTGAGCCACACCGGCCAGGGCAAGAAAGAAAGGTATCGTTGACATGTACTATTTTTAAGGTTAACAGGAGTGGAAGATTAGGAATTGCCTCCCTGACCCAAATTAATAAACCACCATTTTCTTGTCCCTTGTAAACATTTAGTATTTGGTTTACATAACTTAGCAAGATATTTGTCAGTTTGGGAAAGATTGATTGATTGATTGCTACATGCTAGGTAAATGACGGGATCTCAAAGGTGAGTAAGACACATCCTCTTCCCTTGACAGCTTCTTGTTTTGGAGGGGTGTGAGTGGAGAAAGATGAAGTGAGGATGACCTATTACAACACTTAATTCTTTATACAATTCTTTATACACTGTGTTAAGTGCTACACTAGCAGAATTTTAAATTTAAAAAAATGATGTGGAGATAGGGAGCACAAATTAACTTAAGAAATATGCAAGACTAATAGGAAGAAAATGATAAGGCTTTACTGAAGGATTTTTAAAAAGATATAAATATATTAGATATTTATGCTATGTACCTGAGTGTGAAAGGCTTAGATATTACAAAGTTATTGTATAGATGTCGGTATTCCCCAAATTATTCTGCAGACGTAAGTACAGATGTTTTGTAAGCCCAGTGGGGTGCACCTTTTTGGGAGCGTGACAAGTTGCACATGCAGTAAATTTATAGTTGAGTAAGTGTTGAAAAGGAATAATAATTGGAGGGCAGTAGAAATGAGGAAGATATATGATACTTGACTATCCAGAGTTAAATATATCGGAAGGTTAAAGGTATTTAAGACACCTTGGCATTCATGTTAGAATCGACAAGCAAGTATTTTGAGCAGAATAGTACATAAGTTCCAAAACAGACCTGGATATGTGTGGGAGTTTAGATAATGTGATAAATGTGATAAAAAAAAATTTAAAAATCAAGGCGTAAAGGGTGGAATATTCAATAAAATGGTCCTGCAACAGTGGTCTGTATGGTGAAAAAAGTACGTGAAGATTGCTCATTTAGTCTATGCTTAAATAATCACCAGATTATAGAATATACTTAACCAAATTACTGAAGTAACCACATTCTTTATCCTTTCTGTGAAATGCACTGAGTGATTCTTAAAGATAAGAAGCAGCTCATGGCTGATAGACTACTCTGTATGCCTTGCCTTCTGTAGTCACTAGTTGAGTTTTGTACTTGAGGTGCCAGTGTGCTTCAGACCTGCTTATGCCGGTTATATTTATTATTGTGATTTTGTCACCTAATTACATATTATATGAACTAATGCAATATGAGTACAAGTACAAAAACACTTGTTTTTAAGAAAGTTAAGTTGAAGACCCTGAAAGAATTGGATAAGCAGAATCCTCCTCCCCCCAATTACTGTCTTACTAGTTGTGAGCATGAATACTTTCAAAGATTAGGAGGGGAAATCATATTAGTGGTTTGACTTTCAGTTGTCTCATAGTCGTGTAAGTTCTTGCTCTACTTTAAAGAAATTGAGATTTGAAATCACAGACATGTGTCATGGATATAATATATGCAAGAATAAACATGTGAAACATTATTTAGCACATCTGCACTCAAAGACAAGGCCTTGGCTTTCTGTCAGAATATTGGCAGATGAACCAAAGGGTCGTCAGTTGGATTCCCAGTCAGGGCACATGCCTGGGTTGCAGGCCAGGTCCCCAGTTGGGGCCGTGCGAGAGGCATCTACACATTGATGTTTCTTTTCCTCTTTTTCTCTCTCCCTTCCCCTCTCTCTAAAAATAAATTTTAAAAATCTTAAAAAAAAAAAGAACTGTGTTTGAGCTAAGAAAATAACAGTGTGGGGCAAAAGTAGGTTTACAGTTCATATGGAGAATAATACAAGAATTAATAAATAATAATATAAGAATAAACCCTGAGTTTCGTATACTGACAACTGTAAACCTACTTTGCCCCACCCTGTGTATGCCCTGAACATTTGTTCGGGAATTGAGATCTCACTTCTTGTTTGAACTTTTGGCAGCACAGGAATTGTATAAAGCATCTTGACATTGTTCATGATTCAGATACTAGTTTTTGTCTAAATGATGTAACTGCAGTTTCTGATTCGCATGTAAGTACTGTTTGGCCCTGTAATTTTTGGTTGAATTTTTTAAATGTTATAAAATCAGCAGTAAAACTAAGTTTCTGAACTATTCATTGTTTGATAATAGTGGCCAAAAGAGGTCTTATTCTTTTGAAAAATTTCAGTCTCAACCTTGGGCTTTAAAAAAATAAATCACATAGTCTGATTTCTCTTCAGATTGTATGTCTTTCACCTTTTACTAAAAAATAAAAAAGCATATTACAATAGAACTTTTTACTACTGCTAAGCTGTCAAGCTGTTGTGTGGTTAGGCAAGTCAGGTTATTCAGCTTTCATTTATGATGATGTTTAAGTCCATGACAGTGAATGGAGTTCACCATCAACAGTGTTGGTTCAAAAAAGCACATGATAATTCAAGTGTTTTCCAGAGTACTTGCTGATGAAAAATATCAAAGCTCTTTTCTACTTCACACATATTTTTATCATCAATTATATTAACATATCTTAGCAGTTTCCACTTCAGATTGTACTGAATTAGTTTATTTTCTCAGCTTCTGGTTTTTAGTTGTTCACTTTAAACTTGGCATTGATTCCCTGAATAAACAACAACTGAGCAGTGTTGGTAACATCTGTCAGCTCATCAGGAGACAGGGAACTCTATTTGAAACCATTTGTCTTGTGCTTTGTATCCCTGAGTGGAGTAGAGAGGAGAGGGCTAGTTCTTTTCCTTTCCTGACTTAGCCATCTATACATGTTCTGTTCGGAAGACAGAACATGTGAGGCTTAGGCTCCATCAGATTCTCCCAGCCCAGTCTTGGCTTTTGTATCTTCTTGGGTTGTTTTACAAGGGCAACCTAGTGGGCACTACTTGCATTGATGCCGTGTTAACGTCAAAGTTGAGGGTTTGATTTTTCAAGTGAGATAGAACTTTGTTGGTTTCATTAAGCATCTTATAAATGATAATTGAATTTAAGAATTTGGAATTGCTTTTTAATTTTTTTTAAAATAGCTATTAATAGAAGCAAGGGGGTGGAGGCATTTTTCTTCTTAAGGACTTTTTTAAATTTACTATTAGAGAGAGGGGAAAGGAGGGAGAGAAACCTCAGTATGTGAGAAAAACATTGGTAAGTTGACTCTCTCATGCCCCCAACCAGGAACCTGGCCCACAACACATGCATGTACCCTGACTGGAACTTGAATTGGCGACCTTTGAGTCTGCAGGCCAGCACTCAGTCCACTGAGCTACAGCAGCTAGGGCTGAAGGGATTTTTCTAAATTAACTCTTTTTAAAAATAGTTCTACCTTTGGTAGGATTCTAGACTTTTCTAGATTTGTTAAATGTTTCTGAAGATGGTTGGCGTAAGTGTTAACTTCATGGGTGCATTGTTTTCTAGTTCTTAATTCAGTCAGTCATGAATAAAAACAACTTGATAGGTGAGTGAATACGATTGTTGCATTTGCTCAAGGCATTAGGTTACCAAGGTGTATCACCAGGGATGAGAATTCTACTTCGCATTTCTTTTCAAATCAGGAGTTGTAGAATTTGATGTACATGAAACATGCTATTTTTTTTTCCCCTATAGTCTGTGTAGATGATATCATTAAACTAGACTTTGGCTTTTAGAGCTTGGTTTAAAATACTGGAATGATTGGGAAAGTGATAATTAAGTGTATTTCATGTAGACAAGGACTAATAACTTTTCCTGAAATAAACTGATACGATCAGGAGGAACCTTATGTTGAGCGTGGCAGGACATAAACTTATAATATCAATTATATATAGTTTAGCAGCTATGAATGGGGGAAGATGAGTGAAAATGAAGTGCAAATTGTAAGATGTTTAGGAGAAAGTGATTTTGTGATCTAACTTTGTGAGAGCCAGAGGTGGGGATATTGGATAGACATGTACACATCCCTAGATTTTAGAAAAACACACTTCAAAAAGTGGAGAAGACATGGGTATGACTCAGTAGGAATGGTACACCAAAAGGGAAGTCAGTTTAAAGAAAAACAAAAACTGCTCTCAACCAAAGATAGGTGGTTGCTTCTAACAGATATTCAGACTTAAGAAATTAAAAGATAAGAGTTTTGAAAAATGTATGAGGCCATTAGTCTACCAGCAAGTATAGAAAAAATAAAGTAACATAACTTGTTCTACAATCTAATTAGTATTAAAACATTTTTATGAAAAAGTTTTTGAATCTTTTGTGGCTTTTGCTTCTGTTTTCTAGAACTGCACTGTCCAATATGATAGTCATCAGCCTCATGTGCTGTTATATTGGACAGTATGTATGTAGAACATTTTCAGCATCACAGAACCTTCTGTTAGTGTGAAAATTTGATACATTATTATAAAATTGAATAAAAATAAGTAGGGGTAATGGAGTACTTTTTATCCGGAAATTTTACTAAGGAAGAATTAGGTATTTATAATATCAAGACCAAAAAGTATGTGCTTTTTTTGGTTGTATTTGCATTTGTGCTTTATTTTGAAATAATTTAAAATTTGTAGATAAGTTGCAATAATAGTGCAAAGAACTTTTCCCCTCCCTGAACCATTTGGAAGTAAATTGCTTCCTTGATGGCCATCCGCCCTAAATACTTCGGTGTGTATTTCCTACAAACAGGGATATTCTCCTATGTAACCACAACACACCCATTAAAATCAAGAACTTACACTAATACAGTAGTACCAGCTAATCCTCAGATCCCATTCAAGTTTTACCAGTTGTCCCAATTATATCCTCTGTAACAGAAGGATCCAGTTCAGAATCACACATTGCATTTAGTTATCATGTTTATCTTTGACTTGATCATCTTGATACTTTTGAAGAATATAGACTAATTATTTTAAGAACTGTTCCTCAATTTGGGTCTGATGTTTCTTCATAGTTAGATTCAGAATATGCATTTTGTCAGGAATACCACATAAATTGTACTATATTCTTATTCTAGTCTGTCAGAGGTACACAATTTCTGTGTCCCATTTATGTATGTTAATTAAACTTGATCACTTGATTAAGATAGTGTCTGCCAGTTTCTCTACTGTAAATTTATCTATTTTTTCCATTTGTAGTCAGTAAGCATTTTGTGAGGAAGAGGTACTTCGTAACCATGTAAATATCATTTCTTGTCAAACTTTGACCCACTTGTTTGTGCATCATTGGTATTTCTTGGCTATATTATTACTACAGTGGTTGCCAAATGATGATTTTTCTAGTTTCATCATTTCTTCCACATTCATCAATTGACTTACCATCGTAAGGAAGTGCTTTCTTTTCTCCTTGCTTATTTTATTATATTTATTAAAGGGCATATGGATTCCTGCTTTATTCAATGAGGTAGTTATTATCTATTAATATAATTTGCTATTTGATGTTGAATTTGTCCCAGATTTGCCCAGTGGAAGCCGCTGGCTTTAAGCTGGCTCCTGTATCCTTTCAGCATGTCCGATCGTCCTTTGATCACATCCTTTCCTTACTTTCTGATAGAACAAGATATTTCAGTCCCTTCCTGTTTTTCTGCCACAGCCCTGAAAACAGACATTTCAAGGAGCCCTGATTCCTTTTATTGGAGAACGTATTTAGAAACCAAGTCTGGGTGCTAGGTGTGATTGTTCTGCTGGGGCTTCACTGCTCCTGGGCGCACTCTCAGTGAGTGTGTACATACACAAACACATATCCTTACAAAGGCACCCATGTCTGTATTTCTTTCTCTTTTTTTAAGATTTTATTTTTAGACAGAAGGGAACAGAGGGAGAAAGAGAGGGAGAGAAACATTAATGTGTGGTTGCCTCTCACGTGGCCCTCACTGGGGACCTGGCCTGCAACCCAGGCATGTGCCCTGTCTGGGAATCGAACCGGCGACCCTTTGGTTCGCAGCCCGCGCTCAATCCACTGAGCTACACCAGCCAGGGCTGTATTTCTTTCTCTTTAAAGTGCTGTGAGTTCACACTGATACCTCTGATTCCAGTCCAATACTTCAGAATTCATTTTATTTTTTCTTCCTTTCACATTTGTAACTCCCATCTCTCTGATGGAGAAACTTGGCTCTTATAATTCTTAATATATTTACTTAATTGATCAAAAGCCCCTCTGATGTACCCAGTCTGTCTTTCCTTATGAGACCATGTGTATGCCAACCTTGTTCAGCACCACCTAATGGTATTTAGGCTGAATTATTCAGGAAGGAAGTACAGTGGTCCATCATTACTTGCAGATTCCATATTTGCAGATTCACCTACTTGCTAAAATTTATTTGTAACCCTAAAACTGGTACTCTCTTTCATGGTCATTCATATACATGCACAGAGGAGTGAAAATTTTGTATGGTTCAACACATCATTCCTAGCTGAGGTCACACAAGGTGATGCTTTGCCTTCTTGTTTCAGCTCTCATACTGTAAACAAGGGTCCTTTTTGCAGTCTCTTTGGTGCCATGTGCTCTGGACTTATTTTGTGCTTTTTGTTGGTGATTTCAATGTTTAAGATGGCCCCCAAACATAGGGCTAAAGTGCTGTCTAGTATACATTAGTTCAGGAAGGCTGTGATGTATGCTTTATAGGAAAAAATGCATGTTAAATAAACTCTGTTCAGTTAAAAGTTACAGCGCTGTTGGCCATGAGTTCAGTGCTAATGAATCAACAATATAATATATCCAGAAACAAAGAAGAGGAAGTTTGCCAGTCTATACATGGTCACTTCAGAAAGTGACATCTATAGTATATGATGAATCTGTGGAAAAGAGGGAAAAGTGAGTAAATTTGTGGATTTGTGAGATGATGAACAGAAAAAAAGCATAGTGGGACAGCATTGTTGGCCACTGCAAGCATTGCTGAGTGTTTTTGTCACAAAAGGGTGTTGGATTTTGTTAAATGCTTTTTCTGCATTGAGATGATCATGTGTTTTTCCTCTTTATTAATATGGCATGTAACACCAATACATAGACCTTTAAATAGCCACTAATTAGCTGTTAGCTTCTCTTTTATGCCATCCTTTGCATTGTATGTAGGTTTATTATGAATGACTGTTCAGCAAGATTGTATTGCAGCCATGTCTTCAGGATTTGATATGAGATTATCTTTTTAAAAATCAGTTTTATTGAGGTGTAATCAATCTTATTACAATAAAATGTACCCATTTTCCATATATAGTTGGGTAAGTTTTGCCAAATTTATATACTTGAGCAACTATCACCACAGTCAAGATATATAACATTCCCATGACTCCAAAATGTTCCCATTGCCCTTCCGAGTCACACTCCTCCACCCCCTTCTTGGGCCTCAGGCAACTATAGATCTGCTTTCTGTCACTGCAAATTAGATTTGTCTCTTTTGAAGTGTATACTAGTTAGAGTACAGTTGACCTTGAGCAGCGTGGGTTTGAACTGCACAGGTCTACTTATATGGGGATTTTTCAATTGACTGTGCAGTTCAAAACCACATTGTTCAAAGGTCAGCTGTAGTAGGTGCTCTTCTGTCTGGATTCTTTCTCCAACCATGATGTTTTGACATTCGCCCATGTTGTTAGGTGTATTAGTAATTACTTCTTTCTTTTTTCTGAGTAGTAAACAAGGGTCCTTTCCATTGTATGCATGTGTACAGCCATCCCTCAGTATTCATGAGGGATTGGTTCTTGGACTGCCCCACCCCATACCAAAATCCTCAGGTGTTCAAATCCCTTATATAAAATGGTGTAGTATTTGCCTATAACCTACAAACATCCTGCTGTATACTTTAAATCATCTCTGGCTTACTTATAATACCTGATACAATGTAAATGCTACATAAATGGCATTTATTATTTAGGAAATAGCACTGTGTTGTTTAGAGAATAATAAAAAAAAGTCTGTACATGTATGGTACAGACACAACTATTATAGGTCTAACTACAATGTATAGTACATGTCAGCAACGATTTAATATTTTTTCCCTGAATATTTTTTTAAAGATTTTATTTATTTATTTTTAGAGAGAGGAGAAGGGAGGGAGAAAGAGAGGGAGAAAGCAATGTATGGTTGCCTCTCACGTGACCCTCGCTGGGGACCTGGCCCGCAACCCAGGCATGTGCCCTGACTGGGAATCTAACTGGGACCCTTTGGTTCCCAGCCTGCGCTCAATCTACTGAGCTACACCAGCCAGGCCTTTTCCCTGAATATTTTTGATCTGGGGTTGAAGGTCTAAGTAGTTTGTCTTCCATATGTTAATAAGCATTTGGGTTGTTCCTAGTTTGATTCCCTCATGTATAAAGCTGCTAGGAACACATGTGTACTAGTCTTTGTGTGGATATGTTTTTATTTCTTTTGGGTACATCTTAGGGGTAGTGTTGCTGGATTTTAACTTTATAAGAACCTGCCAGACTGTTTTCCATAATTTTACACTTCCCATTCTCAGCAGTGTGCAAGAGTTTCTGTTTCTTCCACATCCTTTCCAATATTTGGTATTGTCAGCTTTTTACTTTTTAGTCATTACGTAATGGGTCTGTGGTAGTGTCTCATTGTGGTTTTTATTTGTATTTTCCTAATTAGTAATTTTAAGCATCTGTTTATATGCTCATTGGCATTTGTGTATTTGCTTTTCCGAAGGGTCATCTTAAATCTTTTGCCCATTGTTTTGTATTATTATTTGTTAATATTAATGCTTGAGTTGTAATACTTCTTTATATATTCTGGTTACAATTCATCAGTCATGTATATGTATTATAGATCTTTTCCTCCCAGCCTGTGGCTTGTTTTTTTGTTTTTGTTTTTGTTTTAATTTATATTTTATTGATTATGCTATTAGTGTTGTCCCAAGTTTTCCCTCTTTTCCCCCATCTACCCAGCACCGCCCACTCCCTCAGGCAATCCCCCCACCATTGTTCATGGCCATGGTTCATGTGTAGGTTCTTTGGCTCCTCCATTCCCTACACTGTACTTAACATCCCCCTGGCTATTCTGTACCTACCTATTTGTACTTCTTAATCCCCTCTCCTCTTCGCCCATTCCCCCACATGCCTTTCTAGTCTGGCAGCCATCAAAACACTCTTCTTATCCATGATTCTGTCTCCATTCTCGTTTACTTAGTTTGTTTTTTAGATTCAATTGTTGATAAATACGTATTTATTGCCATTTTATTGTTCATTGTTTTGATCTTCTTTTTTTAAAATAAGTCCCTTTAACATTTCTTATAACAGTGGTTTGGTGATGATGAACTCCTTTAGTTTTTTCTTGTCTGGGAAACTCTTTATCTGTCCTTCCATTCTAAATGATAGCTTTCCTGGATAGAGTAATTTAGGTAGTAGGTCCTTGCTTTTCATCATTTTGAATACTTCTTGCCAATCCCCTCTAGCCTGCAAAGTTTCTTTTGAGAAATCAGCTGACAGTCTTATGGGACCTCCCCTATAGTAACTAACTGCTTTTCTCTTACAGCTTTTAAGATTCTCTCTTTATCTTTAACCTTTGGCATTTAAATTATGATGTATCTTGCAGTGAGCCTCTTTGCATCCATCTTGATTGGGACTCTCTGTGCTTCCTGGACTTACATGTCTATTTCCTTAACCAAATTAGGGAAATTTTTTTTCATTATTTTTTCAAATAGATTTCCAATTTCTTGCTCTTTCTCTTCTCTTTCTGGCACCCCATTCATGTGGATGTTGGAACGCATGAAGTTGTCCCAGAGGCTGCTTATACTATCCTCATTTTTTGGATTCTTTTTTTCTTCTTATTATCCAATTGGTTGTTTTTTGCTTCCTTGTGTTCCAAATCATTGATTTGATTCTTGGCTTCACCCACTTTATGGTTGTTTCCCTGTAGATTGTTCTTTATTTCAATTAGTGTAATTCATTTCCTACTTGATCTTTTTTTATGCTGTTGAGTTTTTTGCTAGGTTCCTTGAGCATCCTTTTAACCAATGTTTTGAATTCTACATCTGATAGATTACTTATCCCATTTTGTTTAGCTCTTTTTCTGGAGAGTTGCTCTGTTCTTTCATTTGGGCCATGTTTCTTTGTCTCTTCATTTTGGCATCCTCCTTGTGTTTGTTTCTATGTATTAGGTAGAGCTGCTATGATTCCCTGTCTTGGTAGTCTAATGTAGTAGGTGTCCTGTAGGGTCCAGTGGCACAGCCTCCCCTATCACTCAAACCAGGTACTTGAGGTGTGCCCTTTGTTTGGGCTGAGTACACCCTTCTCTCGTAGTTGAGCCTTGGTTGCTGTTGGCAGGTTAGTTGGAAGGATTTACCCAGGCCAGTCAGCTACAAGGACTGGCTGTGACCATTGACCACCAATCTCTGCCTCCGTGGAGGCACAACTGTGTGCAGGCAGGGTGGTGGTGCTCCGACATGTTCTGTAGCTATCCACTGGGTGTGCAGACTCTGGGGTTTCCTGGGTGGTGTAGGCCAAGGTCAGCTCCACCTGTGTTCTGCCCAGGGCCACCCTGCCTGATCTATAAAGCAATCTGAGATGGCTGCTACTTGTGTTGGGATTGCAAATTCCCAGGTGAAGCCAAGCTGTGAATCTAGGCTGGTTGCTGCTAGTGCCGTGCCTGGGGCCACTTTGAAAGAGGTACAGGAGCTGGGGGCTCACTAAGACTGGCTGTTGCTTGTATGATAGGATTTAGGAAAGTGTGAAGCATGAGCCCAGACCAATCATTATATGGAAGAGCAGCTTGGGTGGGTCTGTAAGTTGGGTATGATGGAGTCTTAGGGAATCTCATGGGCTGGGCACATGGTATTGGCTAGGTTGTTGGAGTCTCAGGTGTGGCACCAGCCTGCTGGCTCTATGGCTCTGTGGAGGGAAAGTTGTGAAAGGGACAGTGGCCTCTTCCAGACAGTTTAATTTCCCCCTGTATGCCACTGGTGCTTTTCAAGCTGCGACCCCAGTGCTGGAGCTCAGAGGGAGTGAATCTGTGTACCATGTGTGGGTTCTTTTAGAAGGACTGCTTGGAACTCCAGAAGTTTCCCATTGATTTTGTAGCCAGAAATTATGGGGACTTACCCTGCTGACACTGGAGCCCTGGGTAGGGAGGCCTGATGTTGGGCTGGGACTCCTTGCTCCTGAGATACCCTTCTGGAATGATTATCTACCACATGTGAATGTGGGACAAGCCTGTTCCATGACTGCCCTTCCCAGCACTCTGGATGGATGTTGATTCTTTAATTCTGTAGTTATCAGACTTCCATTCAACTTGATTTCTGAAGGTTCCAGGTGATGGTTGTTCTATATTTTAGTTGTAATTTTAATGCGGTTTCATGAGGATGTGGGCCGTGTTTACTTATGCTGCCATCTTGACTGAAAGTCTGGAGATCATGGTCTCTCAGAGCAGAAAGTTGTAATTTTAATGAAGTCTAAATTATTACTTTAAAATTAGTTCATGCTTTTGTGTTTCATCTAAGAAGTCTGTCTATCTGTAGGTAGACAGAATCCTAAGGCACGACTCTTGACCTAACCCACACTTTTGTATAATTTTTTTTTCTGGGAGTGTGGGTATTCTGTTGCTATGATGAAGCTGTTACTCTTGTGATTGTCTAGTACGCTTGTTATATGGCAAAAGGGAGATTTTGCAGATAGGCCTGACCTAATCACATGAACCCTTAAAATCTCGGTCCAGAAGAAGTGAAAGGATTTGAAACATGAAGATTCAATGAGAGGGAGGTTTTTTTTTGGGTTTTTTTTTTTTTCATTGTTCACTTTGAAGATGGTGAAGCCCATATGGCAAGTATTGTAGCTGGCCTTCAGCAACTGAGCATGGCTGGTGGGTGGGAAGTAGCAAAGAAACAGGGACCTTTAAGTCCTACAACCGCAAGAAAGTGAATTCTGCCACACCATGTGAACTTAGAAGAGGATCCTGAGTGCTAGATAGATAAGAACTTAGCTCTAGGTGCCAGATACCTTGAGTTTATCCTTTTGACCCTGAGCAGAAAATTCAGCCACCCTGTGCCTGGACTCTGACCTCTAACTCTGTGATAATTTGTTATGGACTAATATAAAATTAAAATAATATGTCAAGATTGTAAAGTTTTCTCTTTTATATGTTCTTATGCTTTTAGCTTTTACATTTGGTCTAAAATTTTTTCAAGTTAATGTTTGTATATGCATTAGGCTAAAGGTCAAAGTTCATTTTTTTCCATTTAGGTATCCAGTTGTTTTAACACTATTCAGTTCCCTATTATGTTCCCGTTAAATTGCCTTGGCATTTCTGTAGAAAATCAGTTAAGTATCTGTGTGTGGTTCTATTTCTATACTTTCCAATTTATTCTCTTGGCTTATATGTCTGTTCTTATACCCATAGCATTACTGTCTTGTTCACTGTCAGATAGTCTTCCAACTTTCTTTTTCTTTATCAAAATTGTTTTGGATACTCTAAGTCCTTTGTATTTCTATGTAAATTTTACAGTCAGCTTTATATCTTTTAGTTCTGCAGTTATTTTCCTGGATCAAGGAATGTTTATTTCTTTGTGCAGCATTTTGAATACATTTTTCTGATACATTTTCCAGTTTATTAATTACTAAGTGTTTTATGCCTGCCTTCTGGTTTTGATTTTATAGTTTTTATGAGACTGTTCTGTTTTCTGTATCCTGTGCATTTAATTTTGAGGGCTTCCCTTTCCCCAGTGGTTTCATTTTTATCTACTGGAGATGTCTAGGGATCTCACTGGCATGGGCCAGTTTTGTTAATTTCTCATGTTGGGGAGGCTCCTAAATCATAATAGAGTAAGTAAATTTAGACCTCAAATCCATATGAAGCATATGTGTATGTTTTCAAATTCTCAAGGGGAGCCCTTTTCTCCCCTTACCATTGTCAGACAAGCTTTCTGGTTTTCCTGTTCATGCAGGTGGATTTTTTCCTTGTTTATTTACATTGAGAGCATAGGCCTTTGAGGCCTACAGCTTCACAAGAGATCTTAAATCCAACTCCCCACCTTGTTTAGGAGCCTTTTCTACTTTTCTCCTGCGTTCTGTCTCCTTTCCTCCACTCCCGTTGGTTACTGAAATGTCTTATTACAAATGCTTCTGGGGCTAATACAAAGGTCAGTACCTACTTCTAGCTCTGGCCTTTGGTTCACTTTTTATTTCCAGCTCTGGCAGCTTTCTCTACTTTCTTGAGAACTTAGCTAAGCTTTTTTAAAGGATGTTAGCATTTATCCAGCATACCTAGACTTTAGTAGCTGGAGAGTTTTAGTAGATTCTGTAGAATGCTGTATTGTAAGATAAAAAAGATAATAAGACTGTGTGCTTTAAAGATTGAGTTTATTTTACAGAAATCTTGGGTGTCATTCAAAGCATAACATTGTTAATATATGCATTTATTAATTTCTATTTTTAAATAGCAGCTCCTTTTTTAAAAAAAGGGGATCAGGAGCTTGATTTTCGAGTCTGCTTCCTGAGGAAGCAAAAAGGCAGAAACTGGGTGAGTAGTAACAAGTCCAGTTGTTGCTATAGTAAACATGAGACTTCCTGACAATGACTCTTTAACAGTAGGAAATGGAACCGCGGCACTGACTCTCTAGTTTGCCACAAGGTTTTGTTTCCCATCTTTAACATAACAGTTTCTGCTCTATCAAGGAATTGGCCTTTCCAGTTTATTTTACTCTTTCAGTCGGACAGTGATTAGAAAGTCTCACTGGCTGTGTACATTGCACCATACTTATGAGTTTTGTAATTGTGTGACAATTATGATAAATTTAAATTAGGTCTTTGAAACTTTCCGAACATTTCCTTGTTGAGGGAAGCCCTTTTCCTCATGTGGCTATTGATGTACGTTGTTTACAGGCCCTATTCAACCAGGGGGTGAGAGCATAGATTTCAGAATAAGATATACCTGGGTTTGTGTCTTGCCACCAGCCTTTGCCTTTTTGAAATTGTGTATTTAATGTGCTATCTACATGTAGATGCATTGCTAGTACAGCTGGAAAGAGAAATGGACCCAGGTATTGAGAAATAAGGCCAGTGATTACTCTTTGCTCACCTAGTTACTGTCATCCTTTCTGGGGTGTTGGTCTCATGTGTGAAAACAGGAGGATCAACTGAAGTACCTCCATAGTCTCCTCTAAAAGTCTTGAGTTTAAATTAGTGCAGCTTTTGAATAAATAGGTGAGGAAGCTGAGCTTATGAAATGTCTGTAAAGTCCACTGCCTGGTCTTTTAGTTCTTGGTACTTGGGCATGTGCTTTTTTTTTTTTTTTTTTTTTTTTTTTTAAAAGAACTCCAGCAGTTTGGTTGTGAGTTACCTCTTGGTGAATTTAGTCACATTGTATACAAAATATAACAATTTTTCCTGCCATAAGAATATTTCTTCAGGAACAAAATTTAGCACAAAGTCTTCCTTGAATATTTTTATTATGTATAAATAATAGACAATAGTTAAGGAATACTTGGATTGTACAGAGGCCCCAACATTGTTAACATTTTGGTTTATTTACCGGAAGTCTTTTTCCCCTCAGTGGTTTTTGTTTCTTCATCAGCGTAAATACCCTTAATATATGTGCCACTTGGGTTCTCTGAAAGCAGACCGAAATGGAGTGGGAGAGCAAGGGTCTTATTGGTGTGAGTGTAAAGGGACTACAGACCTGGCACGCTCAGGGGTGGGGGCCGGCACACATGGCAGGCCTTACAAGCTCATTGAATGAAAGTAACCACACAGGATGGTCTACTCACAGATTCCTAACTGGGAGGGGCATAGTACGTAGTCATGTCCCAGGCCTGTAGCTTCCTTAACAAAGGTTAGTCTTTTACCTTAAGTGAGTCCTGTTCATTTTTCTAATGCATCCAGTATTACCTTTGAAATATCAGAGTACTTTTCCAGACTCCTCAGAGGCACAACCTGGCACAAGACCATGAAACTCCTCATTGTCTTGTTGCCTACATACCATCTCTTATTTACTGTAAATGTTAAATGTTAACTATCCTGTACCCACCAATGTGAAAGAAGTATTTATCTCTCCATTTTACTTTTTATCCAGTCCTAGAGATTTCCCTGCTTTGTTTTCTCCCAACTTCTTTTGTTCACACTGGGGAGTAACGACTGTGAGAAAAAAGGAAAAGGGTAGGATTGGGTATGGGAAGCCGCCAGACCGCAGTGCGCACCTGACAGTCTCTGCCAGCCCAGATTGCCCAATGGTGGATACCTCACCAGACGGAAATGCTAGGACCTTGGACCACTACATGGCCCAGTCACCGGGCAGTCAATAAATGTCTTCGTATGAAGTTTTTAATTGTATTTAGGATTATTTTTCTTGACTAGATTTCCAGAAGTAAAATAAATTCAAGTGTGTGAACATTCAGAAGACCCTTTTTGTTGAAAGGGATTGTCTTCTACACTGTCGGTGCAGAGTATGAGTGACCTGTGGCGTTAGATCTTTAACAGCATTGGACCTTGTTTTCCTAATCTCGGCTCATTTATACTTGAAAATGTGTCTTTTCTCCCTTTTCTGACCCAAAGTCTCTTATGGTGTTTAGTGGACTGTGAATTTAGGGATGTGGTTCTTAATCCTCTGTCCACAGATCCAGAAAGATGGGGAAGATAATGATAAGAATGGGGGCTCTAGAATCAGATTGGCCAGGTTCAGGTGCTGGCTCTGCTGTTGACCCCTTTGTGACCCTAAACAAGTCTCCTTTTATCAGGTTATTCATTTGAATAATGAAGAGAATGACATCATCTGCCTTATAGGGCTATTTTGAGGATTAAATGAGGTAGAACACATAAAACAGTGTGTCTGGCCCATTGTGTGTACTTAAAAGTTAGGTATTATTTCAATATAATTTTGTTATTTTGGTACCGTAAGAATTAGAATGGAAGAGAACTTTTAATTCAGGCTCTGTTCTTTTTCCAGGACAAAGAAATGAGGCTTAAAGAGGTTAATACGTTTGGCCTAGGTCACTTAGCTAATGACTTACAGAACTTGGACCTGAAGGTGGGTCTTTGACTAGTACAGTGTTTTCAACCTTGGCATTTGAGGATAATTCTTTTTATGCAAGGGCTGCCCTGTGATTTGTAAGACAATTAAAACTAGCTTTAGGGACCTAATGGTCCAAAAAAACCTTGCAGTGGAATACCTTATTTTGCCAGGTATAATGCACACCCATGTTTTTGGCCCAAACTTTCAGGAAAAAAAATTTCGTTTTAATTTTTAAATTCAATTATTTATTTATTTATATTTAGATACTTGTTTTTTGTATTATAAAGGAATTTTAGCATTTGTTTTTGAACATATGGTACAAGAAATTTTATGTAAAATTATTACAAAACACAAGAACAGAAAGAAGGTATTTCAGGTACTGCACATATGTAATGCACATCCTTATTTTTCCTTCAAAAATTTGGGCAAAATGCACATTATACATGGCAAAATACAGTAGTCCAAGTTTTGGGAGAAAGGAGGAGTGCTCCATTTGCCTGCCCTGGAAAGACCTAATTTCTCAACACACCCAGTTCTCATGAGCTCCTCAGTGGTCTGAAAACTATTTAATTTAAGATGGAGATCTGTTCTGTGGCTCCTGGAATGTTAGACACAACTCTACGAAACACCTCCTTAGAGTGTATTCCTCTCCCTGGAAACCAGTCCACGGGTTCAAATTGGGCTGCTTCACTTTCCTAAAGGTTTTTTCCTTTAGTTGCAGGTGGCAAAACTAAGAAAAAGAAGTATTTATGGAATTCCAGTGAATGGGATGGATGATGCAGTTCAGATAACCAAGGTAAGAGAAATAAAACCAGAGCTGTGAGGAGGCTTTGTCCCCCAGGTAAGTTGTCCTCATAAGATAAAGCTAAAATCAGGTTCTCTCCCATTCCATTTTATTTCCAAACTGTAAGAGCAGCTTATTTTTTGTGATTAAAAACATTACAGTTATTATCCTTTAAGATGGTGACTCTCCTCCTGGTAATGAGCCAAAACATGAACACTGCATGTCTTTTTGTTTACTTAGGTCTGACATGATTACTGTTTCATCAGTGTTTTGTAGTGTTAGCATATAGCCCCTCACGTGTTTTGTTAGATTTACACCTATGTGTTTTCTCTTTCAGGGAGTGATTGTGAATGTTGTTATGCTTTTAAGTTTGTTTTTTCAGTTAGACTTTATTAGTGTATAGAAACATTAATGATTTTTTCTGTGTTGTCCTTATGTCCTATGACATTGCTAAATGTACTAGTTCTAGGAGGTTTTTTAAAAAAAATATATTTTATTATTATGCTATTACAATTGTCCCATTTTCCCCCCTTTATTCTCCTCCACCCCTCACTCACCTCCCCACATTCCCCCCCTTTAGTTCATGTCCATGGGTCATACACATAAGTTCTTTGTTCTCTACATTTCCTATACTATTCTTAACCTCCCCCTGTCTGTTTTCTACCTACCATTTATGCTACTTATTTTCTGTACCTTTTCCTCCTCTCTCCCCCTCCTACTCCCCTGTTGATAACCTTCCATATGATCTCCATTTCTGTGATTCTGTTCCTGTTCTACTTTGCTTTTGTTTTTGCTTTAGGTGTGGTTGTTGATAACTATGAGTTTGCTGTCATTTTACTGTTCATATTTTTTATCTTCTTTTTCTTAGATAAGTCCCTTTAACATTTCATATAATAAGAGCTTGGTGATGATGAACTCCTTGAACTTGACCTTATCTGGGAAGCACTTTATCTGCCCTTCCAGTCTAAATGAAAGTTTTGCTGGATAGAGTCATCTTGGACGTAGGTCCTTGCCTTTCATGACTTGGAATACTTCTCTCCAGCCCCTTCTTGCCTGAAAGGTCTCTTTTGAGAAATCAGCTGACAGTCTTATGGGAATTCCTTTGTAGGTAACTGTCTCCTTTTCTCTGGCTGCTTCTAAGATTCTCTCCTTAACTTCAGTCTTGGGTAATGGAATTATGATGTGCCTTGGTGTGTTCCTCCTTGGGTCCAACTTCTTTGGGACTCTCTGAGCTTCCTGGACTTCCTGGAAGTCTATTTCCTTTGCCAGATTGGGGAAGTTCTCCTTCATTATTTGTTCAAAGAAGTTTTCCATTTCTTGCTCTTCCTTTTCTCCTTCTGGCACCCCTATGATTCAGATGTTGGAATGTTTAATGATGTCCTGGAGGTTCTTAAGCCTCTCCTCATTTTTCTGAATTCTTGTTTCTTCATTCTGTTCTGGTTGAATGTTTCTTTCTTCCTTCTGGTCCACACTATTGATTTGAGTCTTGGTTTCCTTCCCGCCAGTGCTGGTCCCCTGTACATTTTCCTTTATTTCACTTAGCATAGCCTTCGTTTTTTCATCTAATTTGCAACCATATTCAACCACTTCTGTGAGTATCCTGAGTGCCAGTGTTTTGAACTGTGCATCTGGTAGGTTGGCTATCTCTTCGTTGCTTAGTTGTATTTTTTCTGGAGCTTTGATCTGTTCTTTCATTTGGGTCGTATTTTTTTTTGTCTCAGTGTGCCTGTTAAGTAGTAAGGGGAGGAGCCTTAGGTGTTCACCAGAGCGGGGCAACCCACATGGCTGCGTTGTGATGCTGTATGTGGGGAAGGGGTCTAAGCGGGAACGATGCCGATTGCTCTGCTCTCTGCCGGCTTTCAGTTACTTCTCCCACTACCCACAAACAAATTGGGCTCTTCTGTGCTGATTCCCCGGGTGGGTGGGCTTGTGTATGTTCTAGGACCCTGTGGGTCTCTCCAGGGAACTCTCCTGTAAGACTGGGAGTTTCTCCTGCTTCATCTTCAACCCCCACAGGTGTTTTTAGTTGGTGGTTTGATGCTTTATTTCCCTGAGCTGGAACTCTAGGTTGAGCGGTCTGTTTCGCTCCCCAGTTGTTCTCCCAGTTTATCTGCACGAGAATGTGGGACTGCCCACTCTATCAGCCTCCGCCCTGCTGGGTCTGGGTCCACCAGCTGAGGTTTCGCTCAGTCCGCCAGCCGCAGTCTCCCCAGCCATCTGCAGTCTCCCTGGCCAGCTGCAGCGTTGCTCCACAAATCGCTGCCTCACTGCAAGCCTTCTCACCCGGCTGCACGGCTCCACCCCTCCTATGGGTCTGGATGAATGTGTCCTCTTTAACTCCTTGGTTGTCAGACTTCCATACAGTTCAATTTTCTGTCAGTTCTGGTTGTTTTTTGTTTTTAAATTGTTGTCCTTCTTTTGGTTGTGTGAGGTGGCACAGTGTGTCTGCCTACGCCTCCATCTTGGCCAGAGAAGTCCAGGAGGTTTTTTTGTTTTGTTTTGTTTTGTTTTTTGTAGATTTGTTTTGTTTACTTGGGATTTTCTATGTAGATTATCATGTCCTCTATAAATATAGACAGTTTTAGTTCTTACCTTCTAATCTATGGACATTTTCATTTTCTTTTCTTTCCTCATTGCACTGGGTAAGACTTAAGTACTGTGTTGAATAAGAGTGGTGAGAGTGGACATCCTGGCCTTGATGATTATTTTAGGGGGAAAGTAATCAGACTTTAGGGTTTTCGTGTGTTTTATTTTTAAGTGCCTTTATCAGTTAGAGGAAGATTCCTTTTTTTCCAACTTTGCTGAGAGTTTTTCTCATGAGTGAGTGTCGGGTTGTATCAAATGTACATCAATGATAGGCTCGTGGTTTTTTTCAACCTATAATTCACATTGATTAAAAAAAATTAAACCAGCCTTGCATTGCTAGAATAAACCCTACTTCATCATAGTGTATTATTCTTTTTATATGTTGCTGCACTTGATTTGGTAATATCCTATTGAGAATTCTTATTTCTATGTTCATGAGAGAAATTAGTCTCTAATTTTCTTTTGGTTCATTGTCTGGTTTTGTTTTCAGGATAATGCTGGTGTAAAAATGAGAGTTGGGAAGCAGTCCCTCCTCTTCTGTATTTTTGGAAGAGATTGTGTAAAATTGGTGTTATTTCCTTTTCACGTGTTTCATAGGATTTACCAGTGAAGGCATCTGGGCCTGAAGATTTATTTTTCTGAAGTTAAACACTTTAAAAAATGTTTTATTTGTTTGAGAGAGAGAAGAAGGGGTGGGGAGAGAGAGAGAGAAATTGATTTGTTGTTTTCATTGATTGATTCTTGTATATGCCTTGACCAGGGGTCGAACCCTCAAACCCGCTACCTTGGGCTATCGGGATGACACTCTAACCAACTGAGCTACCTGGCCAGAACAATATGTTGTTTTTGCTGCATATTCATTAGACATAAGTGGTAATTTCAATGATCACTTAAATTATATTGAAACTTTTTATAATAAAAAATAGATGCAATCATATGGCATAAGCTGTTGTGTCTGGCTTCTTGCATTCACCATAATGGTCTGGATATTCATTCATATTCTTCCATTCCTTCTGATTGCTGAGTGTGTCCTTACTTTTCAAGACAGCCTTATCATCCATTTCTTTGTATAAGGTCCAGAAAGAGATTAAGGAACTATTTTCTCTTACAAAATTATTAGCCCAAATTTCTGCCCGGATCGATGGATTATAGCATTTAAATTTCCTCGTAGCCCAGCAGTCAAAGAACACATTGTTACGATGAAGTAAACGAGCACACCTTTCAGAGCCTTAAGAAACATACGAGTGTTCTGTCTGTGGTCACAGATCCTAGGTCTTGAGCTGATATTTGGGAGGGAAGCATTGGAACTTTGTAGAGTTATACTCCTTGTATCTTAATTTTCCAGCCATTATGTAAGGTTTTCTTTTTCTAGAAAGCGACTAATCTGGAATGAGAATTAATTCTCATCAGTAAAAGCAAAGCTTTAAGTAGGTCATCTGACTTTGCTTTTGTGCTCCACATTCACCCTGATTATAAAAGGCCCTTTCATGAGTTTTCTAGGCTTTCATCACTGCCAGACTCTCCACAGGCATTGTGAAAGAACTGAACTACCCTCCCCCTGCAAAGCATGTTTCATGGACTCTCTCATGGAGTACACACTGCAGTTTAGCTCATCTGGAACTCTGCAGACACTGAATATAGGAACAGCTCTCCTTCTAGATAAGAGATTTCAGTGTTGATTAGTGTCATAGCCATCGAAGTTAGTATCCATCCGTGTCTAATAGATAAAATAACTTGCAGTCTAATTTTTACCAAGCAGTTAGGCCAGAGTTTGTGTTTATGCGTATATTAAAGTTATTTGTATATAAAGTTTACCCCTAGGTAATTACTGTCTAAGCAATTGGATAGGAGGTTAACAGGGTCTTCAAATAACTACATACTCATGATTAACTTTTTAAAAGAAGATAACACTGAAATAGTTTGCTATGCCTGCAGGAGTAGAGGAGGAAACTAAACATGGAATTTTGAATGGATATTAAACTAACTGCTTGTGGCATAATCGCAGGGTAGTAAAGGCTTTTTCATTTTACGGGCATTGATATCCATATATTTCAAGGAAACTATAATTGTGTAGAGTTAATAACCATCTATATTGATTTTTTCCCAAGGACTAGACCTATCAGATAAAATAGTTTCTAAACAGTTTTGGTGAAATTAATCTCTTGGGGCCTTCCAGTTTACCTACCTGTTCTGTAGTTCCCACTATAAAATATTCCCTAACATCTTCTGAGTTTTCAGTCACTGAAGTACTTTATTTCCTTTAATGATCTTTAATATCCGCCTTTTATTCCTGTCAAGATGTTGGTTCAGCAATTCAGCTAATTCTCTTGCCAGTACTCAGTCCTATTGCTTAGAGTTCTGTTACCTTCACCCAGCACAACATTAATTCCGTATGTTTTCTAAACTATTACAGCTTAGAGCAGTTTTCTAGAAAAGAATTCTTGAAAAATAGGTCTCATTTTACCTGGGCCCCCAGGGCTGCCCAGTGTCAGCATTTCCTGCCCTTTTCTGCAGCAGCGTTGTAAGTCTTGCTTAATCACTTCTCAAAACTTTATCTCACTGTCTCCTCCTCTTTTTTAGCCTTTGATTTTTCTGCATACTTCACAGGAAATCATCAGCATTTAAACATGATTTGTTCTTGTTCAGCCTAACAAACCAACGCTTTCTTGAGTGCAAATCAGTGGCTGTTTTTGCTAGGATATAAAAATTCTGTATCTAGTCACTTTGAAAAACTTCTATTAACCCCCCTTTATTATTTTTAATAGTTTGTAGATTCTTACGGATTTTCTGTGTAAGTGTTCATATTTCCTCCAAATAATCTTATCCTATCTAATTTTTGTAATTCTAGGTTTTTTCCCTCATTGCAGTGGGTAGGACCTCCAAGTGATAGTGGATTACCTTGTTGTATTCCTGATTTTAAAGGGAATGTTTTCAGTGTGTCCTTGTTGAAGAGCATAATTGTGTAGGATTATTGTTGTTTTAAAATACTAACTTTTATCATAGTTAGGAAGTCTTCTATTCCTAATTAAGAGGGTTTTTAAAAAAATCATGAATCTATGTGTTTTTATCCAGTGCTTTTCTACATCAATTGAAATGATTATGTGATCTTTTTTAAAATATAGGTAAATTGTACTTAGAGATTTTATATTAAAACATTCTTGTACACCTTGGATAAACTCAGATTGATCATGGGTTATCTTTTTTATATACCAGATTCAGTTTGTTAATATTTTGTTTAGGATTTTTAATCTATATTATTGAGTGGAAGTAGGACTGTAATTTCCTTTCTTGTAATTTTTTAAAAATTTATTGATTTTAGAGAGAGAGAAACATCAATTTATTGTTCCACTTATTTATGCATTCATTGATTCTTGTATGTTTCTGACTGGGGATCGATCCTACAACTTTGGTGTATTGAGAAGATGCTATAACCACCTGTGCTACCTGGCTAGGACTTTTGTAATATTTTTTGACTAATTTTAGTGCCAGGTTTCACCCACCTCTTAGGATGAGTTGGAATTACTCCCTTTTTCTGCCCCTCATCATCTGGGCTCAGTGGCAAAAATTTTTTTTTAAGAAATATTTTATTGATTATGCTATTACAGTTGTCCCATTTCCCACTTTTATTCCCCTCCATCCTGTGCACCCCCTCCCACCCGCATTCCTCCGCTTTAGTTCATGTCCATGGGTCATATATATAAGTACTTTGGCTTCTACATTTCCTATACTATTCTTAACCTCCCCCTGTCTATCTGCTACCTACCATTTATGCTTCTTATTTTCTGTACCTTTTCCCCGTCTCTCCCCACCCACTCCCCCGGCTGATAGCCCTCCATGTGATCTCCATTTCTGTGATTCCCTTCCTGTTCTAGTTGCTTGCTTAGTTTGTTGTTGTTTTTGTTTTTGTTTTTGGTGCCATTGTTGACAGTTGTGAGTTTGTTGTCATTTTACTGTTCATAGTTTTGATCTTCTTTTTCTTAGATAAGTCCCTTTAACATTTCATATAATAAGGGCTTGGTGATAACAAACTCCTTTAATTTGACCTTATCTGGGAAGTACTTTATCTGCCCTTCCAGTCTAAATGACAGCTTTGCTGGATAGAGTCATCTTGGATGTAGGTCCTTGCCTTTTATGACTCGAAATACTTCTGTTCAGCCCCTTCTTGCCTGCAAGGTTTCTTTTGAGAAATCAGCTGACAGTCTTATGGGAACTCCTTTGTAGGTAACTGTCTCCTTTTCTCTTACTGCTTTTAAGATTCTCTCCTTATCTTTAATCTTGAATAATGGAATTATGATGTGCCTTGGTGTGTGCTTCCTTGGGTCCAACTTCTTTGGGACTCTCTGAGCTTGCTGGACTTCCTAGAAGTCTATTTCCTTTGCCAGATTGGGGAAGTTCTCCTCCATTATTTGTTCAAAGAAGTTTTCCATTTCTTGCTCTTCCTTTTCTCCTTCTGGCACCCCTATGATTCAGATGTTGGAATGTTTAATGATGTCCTGGAGGTTCTTAAGCCTCTCCTCATTTTTGTCGTTGTCCATCTTTTGGTTGTGTGAAGAGGCACAGTGTGTCTACCTATGCCTCCATCTTGGCCGGAAGTCTCTTTGTGGCAAAATTCTAAACTTCAGGTCAACTTCTTTAATAGTTACAAGCGTATTCAGGGTTTTTATTTATTTTTGAGATAGTTTTAAGTTTTCAAAATTATTTAGCTATCGTTGTTGATAATAGTCTGTTTTCATCTACTGTATCTATAGTTTTTTCTGTTTTTTATTCATAATATTTGTGCCTTCTCAAGTGTAAAATTTATTGCTTTGACAAGTGTACAGCAATGAAACTATTACCACAATTAAGGAAGTGTGAACATATCTATCACCTGCCAAAGTTTTCTTGTGCTCCTGTAACCAAACAGTGGAGGTTTGGCTGCCTATTGCCACAAAAGCCAAACTCATGAGGCAGATGCTGGTGCACAGGAAAGAAGTTTTATTTAGGTGCTGTGTGACCTGGGAGAAATGCTGGACTCCCATCTCAAAGCCTGGCTCCTTTTTCTGCCTTGGAAAAAGTACCCATCTTCAGCAAGGCCAAGATAAAAACCAGTGTCCAGAGTTCGTGCTCCATTTTAAAGTACAGTCCTTTGGAGACCATAGGCAGCTGCTGAGAGGTCTTAGTTCCTATCCAGGTAGCTTAGCTTATTCTTGGTTGCTACCCATTTCAGGCTCTCTCCTAGAGTCTGTGTGTGGAGGCCACGAGGCCATGGTTCATGTGGCTACTGGGGCAACATAGTCACATGCTCCCAGGCAAGAGAGTGCATGAACGCATGGGCTAGAGCATCCCCCCCGTGGACAAGAGAAGAAAGAATGAGACTTCCCCCTGGAGGCCATGGGCCACATGGCTGCTACAGCCACACTGCCCATGGAGAGGACAGGTGAGTGTACCATGTGAGTGCAGGTCATGAGCAAGAAAGCCAGAACTTCTTAGTTCCCCGAGATAATATTAGCTTGGGCTTGGGACAGACCAGATGCTTTCTCAAAACGACCAATTTTCCAGACTTCTGTGTGCTTTAGGTGGGTCTGTCTCCCAACCAGTCTCTTCTTTCCCCAGGGTAGACTGGCAGACCTCTTTGGTCCAGCTCAATTCTTTATCAAATAGTTAATCTGAACATATTTTCTCCCATCTGTGGGTTTCCTTTTCATTTTGTTGATAGTGTCTTTTGATAACAGAAGTTTTTCATTTTGATGAACTCCAACTTACCTATTTTGTTGTTGTTACCAACTGTGTTTTTGGTATCTACGTTTTAAAAAATCATTGCCAAATCCAGTGTTGTGATACTTTTCCCCTCTATATTTTCTTCTAAGGGTTTTATAGTGTTATTTCTTATGTTTAGATCTGATCCATTTTAAGGTAAATTTTGTATATGGTATAAGGCAGGAGTCCAACATCATTCTTTTGCATGTGGATATCCAGTTTTCCAGCACTGTTTGTTGCAAGGCTGTCCTTCCTCCATTTGAATTACTTTTGCACCTTTGTCAAAAATTATTTGGGCATATTTGTGTGGATTTGTTTCTGGTTTTCTGTTTTATTCCATAGATCTGTGTTTATCCCTTTACTAATACCACACTGTCTTAATTAGGGTAGCTGTATACTAAGCCTTAACATTAGGTAAATGAATTCCTCCCATTTCATTCTTTTAAAGAAAAAGATTTTATTTATTTATGTTTAGGGAGGGGAAGAGAGGGAGAGAAACAACAATGTGTGGTTGCTTCTTGCATAGCCCCTACTGGGGACCTGGCATACAACCCAGGCATATGCCCTAGACGGGGAATCAAACCAGCAACCCTTTGGTTCACAGGCCAGTGCTCAGTCCACTGAGCCACACCAGCCAGGGCCCATTTTATTCTTTTTCAGAATTATCCCTGGTTTGTTTTTATTTTTTGTTTTAATGCATATAACCTGTATTGTTCTTTGGTTTCATATATTTGATAGTTTATTCCAAGGTGTACTTTAAGCAGAATGAACACTGTTTTATATTATTCCTTGTCTTAACTAGTTTGCAATATGTTTATACCAGACTATTTTGTATGTTTGTTTATTGAAGTAATCTGATTGACCTTCTTGCCTTCAGGCTCCTGTCTCTAATCTCTAAACTGAATCTTCCTTTAGGTTAAAGTTAAAGGCAGTAGAATTTAACAATCAGTTTTACAGCCTCACTGGTCGTGTTTCATCTGTGGAAGCAATCAGTTCTTCAGGGCCCCAGACTCCTACTAATATTAGGTCGTCCTCGTCCCTTTGTTTTAGACCTCTGTATCACAATGTCTTTCTCAAGAAAACACCTGTAATGAAAGTTTTTCTGTTCTAGGACTTCTTCAGAAGCATTTAGCAATTATTAAAGCTATTTTCTCTCACTCTGAAGTATTCAGTGTGTTCTTTCTACTCCACCCTCCCTTGGTGGCATGTATCCGTTTTCTACTCATCAGTGCCTACCTACTCATGCCTCCTGTGCGTTGTCAGATGTATCCTGCCTGGCTTGCTCATTGTTGCTTTTGTTACTTTTACACCTTTGTTCTGCCTTTCTTTGGCTTATTGCCTGACTTTTGTGGCAGCTGCTCTGTCATTACCTGTCTGCCATTCTGTCCCTTCTCCCACCCTCCACCCCACACCCTTGCTCTATGTAGATACAACATGTACATTTTTCGTGTTCAGCTTATAACCTTCCCCATGGTATGTCCAAAAGCAGTCATCCTCCTGCTTATGGCCTTGGAATAAACTTGTCGGACACCTGGGCCTTCCTTACCTCTGGCATCTCATTGTTAAGTCTGTAGTTATAACCCCGTAAATTCTCTTATCAGTCTCCTGTGGATATTCCTGCCCTGTTTTGAGGTTCTCCTGGTTTATTGGCTAGATTACTTCTGAAGGCTTCAGTTAATGACCCTCCTAACCTCAGACACCACCAGTTGATCCTCCACCCTGCAGTCTGTCACTCATCGTTTCTAAATCCAAGTTGTTCCCATCAGCTGCTCTGTGCTGGAGCCTTTGGTGGTGCCTCAGTGTGTTCGGTGGAAAGTCAGAGGTTTTTATGTGGCCTGCAGACCCTCTGCAATCTGATCTATGCTTCCTCTAGTCTCAGTGGCTGCATTTCCTCCACATATCCTCACAGACCCCAGTCTTGCATGTCTGCAGTTTTCACATTCATTTAACAGACGTTTATTGAGGTCCTGCTTGATGCCCTTCCCCAACTCTTTGCCATGCCTGGAACTAGATAAGCTGTTTTCATGCTTCCAAATCCCTTCTGCTTGAGAAACTGTTTCTGACCCTTCTCTTGGCCAGTTAACTACCCTTTATTCTCCCAAACTCAGCTCAAACATTACCTTGCCTGAAAATTCGTTCTTTGGTCTGCAGTTTTACTACTTCACCTTAGTATTTATGTTCATTCAAGGTTTGAATACATAATTTATTTATGCCTCATGGCTGGTTAGTGAGCTACTTGATGACAAGGTCCGTATCTAATCTATCTGTGTATTCCCAGTATCTGGAAGAGCATGAATGGAAGAATATGAGTTTCAGAGTTAGCTCTGAGTTTGTTTGAGTCCTAATAGCTGTGTATTAGGTGTGTGGTGTGTGTCCTTGAGCAGATTTATTAACATCTGTGATCTTTTAATTCTTCCTCTGTAAAATGGAAAAACAATACCTGACTTACAAGGTGCTTGTGAGGATGAAATGGGTAAAATATATAGAACACCTAGTAAAAGTGCCTACTATAAGCAACCAAGGATTGTAGTTGTAAAAATAGTTTTTATTTTTAAATGTAATAAAAAATATTAAGTATGTAAGTAATACAGTGTTGATTGAGTGAACAATTAGCTGTAGGAACTGAACCCTCTTTCTAGGTGCCTTTTCCTCCAATCAGAGAACCTGAACAGCTCTAGAAGGCCCAGGGCAGAACTTGACACTCCTAGCTGTCACTTACTTCTTTGGTTCTCCCATACCTGGGAGATATCCTCAGTAAGTCTGAGAGCTGAGTACATGTCTTCCCCACAGGGATCCTCATCTCTGTAGAAGAGGTGAGTGTACTTAAAATCAACACTAGTACTTGAATGGTTACATGTGTATATTGAATATCTGAAAATCAGTGGTTGATTAATGTGAGCACATTAAACAGTCACTACCCCTCTGTTTAGAAACCTATAAAATGGAAATAATCGATTAGTTTTAGTTGGCATTAGGAAGATTTTTCTGTTTCTTCTTAGTCTTTAATCTTTTGAAGGATCAATGATAATAAGATAAGTGAAGAAAGGTAGTCCTAAATTTGAATTCTGTTACCAGCTATGTGACCATCTCTCAATTTCTTTGTCTGCAAAGTGGGAGTAAGAGTATCTAGGTTGTAGAGTTTCTGTTAGATTTAACTGCGAGAAAATGCCAACTATTGATATGATATATACCTGATACTTGATCATATTTTAACAACTAATATATTGAATATTAAATGCTTAACTTCAGTAGATAGACTTCTTGATGGAAGCTATCACAGCCAAAGTATAAATTTTGGGAAATGCGCAGATTGACTAAGCTCTCCTTTGCCAGTGGGGACTTCATAATATTGATTCCATGTAACGTTTTTTTCTTTAGCAAATGTATGCAACATGGTGCTTATTAAGGCTGAGGATCCTCATCATTCCCATTCCTAGGTCATCACAAATCTTATTTCTTATATTTTAGCTGTATCATGATTGGGGTTGGTTATATATATTAGAAAGTAAGACAGATTTCTTTCTTTCTTGTATCTATGAAATCTCAAAGTAAGTCGGGCTAGTATGGCAGTTTGACAGTGTCATTGGAGGACTAGGTCCCTTTCTCACTCTCTACTCTGCCATGCTCAAAGACACTTCAGGGTCTATAATGACTGCCAGGGCTCTAATCATCCCATCTAAATAACATTACAGGAGGAAGGACAGGGAAAAGGATCCCTCCTTTGCTTTTAAACCACCTTCCTAGAATTCCCATAATATACTTAATCCTATGTTTCCTTGGCTAGAACTTGTCCACAGCTAGCTAGGGAGTGGGCATGTTCTCCTTGGCACCCAATTTTCTTTGTTCGTCCTTTCCTTGCTTTAGGTGAGAATGGCATGTCTCTGAGGGCCTCAGGGCCCACTGACAGGGAGTGTATGTCTGGGCAAAAAGCCAAATATTATGTCTGTGAATTGTTCCTTCATCTTGAGTTCTGAATATATATTCCTCATAATTTACCCCGATGTGTGTGTAGCTTATATGAATTGATTGCTTATGAAATTAATATTCAAGGTTTCTGCCATTCAAGCCTCCCCTCCTCCGACAAAGGTGCACAACATGGTAAGTTGTAGTTAACACCAGTGTCAGCATTGTAGAGTTCAGGAGGATTAAGTGAAAAGCATACAAAGTGCCCCATGTAGCTGGGTTTTGAAACGGGAGAGCAAGAGTGAGCGATTTAATAGCCAGTGGACACTTCTGACCATCCATACCTCCACTCTGGAGTTCAGAACCTCCACATGTATCTCTGGAGAATGTCTGAGATCAACTATGCAGGTTTTGAATTTTAAGGAAATTTTGGAAATGTTTCCTTATACCACTCAAATACCAGCAAAACAACAGCTATAATTTTTAGAACTGCCTTTGTCACTTATCTGAGGGCTTTTAAGTATTTCTAATGAAATCTTGGTTTTCCTTTTTTTTTAAAATGTTGAACTTTCCAGACTGAACACCCTAATTAATGTATGTGCAGTGGAAACAATTTTTTAAAGTAAGAAATATTTTTATAATGAAATAAGGACTGTATTTTGGCCCTTTTTCTGGGTGTGGTAGAGTAGGAGAGAGAACACAATGTGTGTGCCATTGCGTTCAACAAATTAGGGAACTGCCCAGATTTCATGACTCATCTCCCAAAGCCTCCCTGCTCAGCTGCTCTGTATTCACAGTTAACCAAAGGCTTATGATTCACTTTTTGAGAAATGAACAATGTGTAAACGTGAGCTGCTTCTATTATTTGGCTTTTCTGGTATATATAATTCCATCTTTACTCAAGCCACTATTGCCTAATCAAAAATGATGTAAAACATAGGGGAGGAAATCATATACAATTAACTCTTACTTAACAAAAGCAAACAGAAAGACTGGTTAAAATAACTGTGATACATCCATATGATGAAACACTATGCAACCACTGAAAAGAATGGCAGCTAGATAGATGTGTTGATGTAGAAGACATTCAGAAATTATTATTTAAGTAAAAATGCAAGCTGTAGAAGTATGTGTAATATCCTGTTTATCATTTTTTTTATGTGTGGGTATATGCTGGTATAGTATAGGAAATTTCTAAAGGATATAGAAGAAAGTATTTCGTTGTCACTCTTGGGAACTGGGATTTGCAGGAGATGAAGGAGACATATTTTGCTTTATAATCCCTCTGTTCTGTTTGTATATCTTGTAGCGAGCATACTTTACTTTTTTAAAAATGGTTTATAATTGCAGTGAAGAGGATCAGTGTCTTTCTGGTGTAACAAATGTAATGTTTTAATAAATAACATTAAAAGATTCCATTCATTTCAGCTAAAAGATGAATGTGGTCTGGGGATCTAATATAAAACAAGGTGACTATAGTTGATAACAGTCTTGTACAATTCAAATTTGCTAAAAGAGTAGAACTTGAATGTTGTCATCAGAAATGAATAGGACTACCCTGGCTGGTGTGGCTCAGTGGATTGAGTGCTGGCCTGCGAACCAAAGTGTTGCTGGTTCAATTCTTAGTCAGGACACATGCCTGGGTTGCTGACCAGGTCCCCAGTAGGGGGTATGCAAGAGGCAACCACACATTGATGTTTCTCTCCCCCTCTTTCTCCCTCCCTTCTCCTCTGTCTAAAAATAAATAGAGTCTTTAAAAAAATGTTTAAAAAAGGAAATGAATAGGACAAAAATATATAGTAACACTTTGAGGAATATAAAAACTTGAGTCAGTGGAGAAAATATTATTACAGAAATCTCAAATAAGAAAAAAACTGAGAAAACTTTATATCCACCACCTAGACTCTACAATTAATATTTTTCTATACTCGTTTTATCACATATCTGTTCATATGTCTATTCCTCTATTCATCTGTCAGTTTATATTGTTTTTAATATATTGGGTTGGCCAGAAAGTTCATTTGCTTTTTTCTGTATGATGGCTCTGGTAGGTCTTAGATGTTTTTAACTTCATTCAAAACAGTTTTGTTAGACTTCCGGCAAGATGGCGGCATAGGTGAATGCGCCGTGCTTCCTCACACAACCAAACAAGGAAAAAAACCAGAAATTTACCCAACCAAAAACAGCCAGATCTGACAGAAAACCGAATTGAGAGGAAGTCCGACAACCAAGGAATTAAAGAAGATACATTCATCCAGTCTGGTGAGCTGGGAGAAGCAGGGCGGAGGGAGAGTGCTTGGCGACCCTGTGGCGAACTGGTGAGCAGACGGCAGGACCGCAGTTAGAGGGGTGGTTCCCGCGGGGCTGCAGCACACCGAGACGGGGGTGCCTGACCGAAGCACGGCCAGTGCCCGGCTCATCCGGACCCAGTGGGGCCAAGACTGGTGGACTGGGCATGTCCGCATTCACGGGCAGACAAACCGGGAGAGAAAGCAGGGCGCAACCCATGGGCGCAGATTGAGAGCACCTGTGGGGGAGGAGTCCGCGGCGGGAAGAACTACCAGCCTCACAGGAGAGTTCATTGGGGAGACCCTTGGGGGATTGGAGCTGTGCAGCCCATCCACCGACCCCGGAGCGACCCCCAGAGCCGGCGCAGAGGGGCTCGAATTGCTTGCAGGAGGCGGTGTGGGTGCGGAGAGCGGAGCAGGCGCCATTGTGCTCTCAGGTCCTGCCCCCACTGGCTACCTCACAGCACAACTACCAGGAGTTTCCCTGCCCAGGTGAACCCCAAAGCTCCGCCCTCCTTACAGTAACAGGCACATTGAGGGGGAAAAAAATGGCCCAAAGAAAGGAACAGATCAAAGCTCCAGAACTAACCAACCAAGAGATAGACAACCTATCAGATGCACAGTTCAGAACTCTAGTAATCAGGATACTCACAGAATTCGACGAAAAATTATCGAAATTGCTTGAACAAATGAGAAGAGATCTGCAGGGAACCAATAGGGATAAGAAGGAAACTGGGACTCAAATCAACAGAGTGGACCAGCAGAAAGAAAAAAACATCCAACCAGAAAAGAATGAAAAAACAAGAATTCAAAAAAATGGAGGAGGGGCTCAGAAACCTCCAGGACATCTGTAAATGGCCCAACATACGGATCATAGGGCTGCCAGAAGGAGAAGAAGAAATCCAAGGAATTGAAAGCTTATTTGAACACATAATGATGGAGAATTTCCCGAAGCTGGCGAAGGAAATAGACTTTCGGGAAGTCCAGGAAGCTCAGAGAGTCCCAAAGTGGTTGGACCCAAAGAGGAACACACCAAGACACATCATAATTACATTACCCAAGATCAAAAATAAGGAAAGAACCCTAGAAGCAGCCAGAGAAAAGGAGACAGTTACCTACAAAGGAATTCCCATAAGACTGTCAGCTGATTTCTCAAAAGAAACCTTACAGGCAAGAAGGGGCTGGAGAGAAGTATTCCAAGTCATGAAAGGCAAGGACCTACATCCAAGAATACTCTATCCAGCAAAATTTTCATTTAGAATGGAAGGGCAGATACAGTGCTTCTCAGATAAGGTCAAGTTCAAGAAGTTCATCACCACCCAGCCTTTATTGTATGAAATGTTAAAGGGAGTTATATAAGGTATGGAGGAATATCAACAGGGGAGTGGTAGG